>SJXQ01004638.1:53911-79738 GCA_006408695.1 Aepyceros melampus | reverse complement strand
GAAGGCTTTCTTATCTCTTCTTGCTATTCTTTGGAACTCTGCATTCAGATGCTTATATCTTTCCTTTTCTCCTTTGCTTTTCGCCTCTCTTCTTTTCACACCTATTTGTAAGGCCTCCCCAGACAGCCATTTTGCTTTTTTGCATTTCTTTTCCATGGGGATGGTCTTGATCCCTGTCTCCTGTACAATGTCACGAACCTCATTCCATAGTTCATCAGGCACTCTATCTATCAGATCTAGGCCCTTAAATCTATTTCTCACTTCCACTGTATAATCATAAGGGATTTGATTTAGGTCATACCTGAATGAATGTGAAAAATGCATGTATGTATAACTGAATCCCTTTGCTGTACACCTGAAACCAACTCAACATTGTAAACCAACCACACTTCAGTTTAAAAAGGCCATATGCGTGCTGGGTCACTGGTGAAGCGGCTCCCCTGCAAGCCCCTGCCCCCCAGGAAAGTCTTCAAGCAGATGAACTGCTGGGGCGGGGGAAGCAGAGTCCTTCTGGTGGGTGTATGTGGGGGGGGGTAGGGTGGCCTTGAGCCCCAGTAACTTGGCCTTGTCCTCAAATCCCTAAGGTGACCTCCAATAAACCCTCAAGGAGCTCTACTGCTCCACAGGACACAAGAGAGACCATTGTGATTGAGGGCAAAGCTCTGTTTGGGAAATCATAAAGCCTGTTTTATGAGCATTTTGGGTTATTTATTTAACCAACACCCATGTATCATGCACTATGAGCCAGACACTGTTCAAAGAATCCTACTTCTGTTAGGTCTTGATATGAGCCCTAATTTCCTCCTTACAAGTTGTGTGGTTATGGTCTAATCATTTAACTTCTTTGAGCCTCAGTTTCTTCATCTGTTAAACGAGAATAATAAAATCTGTCAAACTGCAAGAATCGAATGAAATGTCACACACTAGTGCTTTGGAAACTAACACATGTGAGTTATTGTCGATTTTTGAGTCATTGTCATTTTGGTAATTGTTGCTGTACAAGAGGTAGATGTTGCTCCTCCTAGGAGCTCCTGATCTGTGATGCCAGGAGAGGACTTAGTCAAGCCCACACTGTAGAAATTGGGCAGTAGAACCAGAAATTGCACCTCACATTTCAGACAAGCACGAAATAGTAAGATTTCAGTTAGAGTTAATCTAGAATGGTGTGTATATGTGTGAGTGATTACTATGATAAACCTGGTCAATGTTTAACCCACAGGAGATTGGTCCCCTCATCATTCTCTTATCTTATTTCCTCTCACCTTTCAGGTTGCAGCTTAAAATTGCTTCCTCTTGGAAGCCCTCCTGATTCCCAAGACCTGTGGAAGGGATTTTTTTTGCACAGCGTTCTATACTCGCCAGCTTCTTTTCTTCGTGGTTTTCCTGTCTAGATCCTCAGCCAGACCATAAGCTCAGTGAGGAACTAAGCCATACCGCCTTTTCCAGCCTTGCACAATATCTGATCCTGGCATTTTGTAGGACCTCAGTAAATAGTCATGTGAAAAGGTGATTGCGTATCAGGACGGAAGAGGTGGGAAGAACTTAGGTTCCCGGTATATTTCTAGGAGACTTCCAGAAATTTGTTTTGCCAAGAATACAGATCCTTTATTATTATCATAAAACACATGAGGATCACGTGTTCCTAAGATGACTCTGAGACCAGGCCAGTGCCCAAGATCACACTGGCAGTGCTCAGAAAGTATCTTTATCTCTGATTCCTAGGTGTCCTTTGCCCACTATTAAAGACTTTCACGTGACAGATTATTCTTGATGGTGTGTGTCTATCATGAGGCTTAAGTCCAGATTGGCAATTTGAGCAAGATGGGAGAGGTTCTCCTTTTAAGAACTCAGCCTCCAAAGCGTAGGCAAGCTTGGGAGAGACTGGAAGAAAATCCAAAGTGTTTTATTATTGGACTTGTTGGGGGCATATGAGTATCCTTGTCAGCTTCAGAAGGGTCAGCGCGTATGCTGTTCACTGAAAAATTTCATCCATTGCAAAGAGATGAAGTGGTATTGAGAATGAAATGAAATGTCATCCCCAGTGAAATGAAACGTCTGGAGGAAGGAAAAGGCGGCTGACAAGGATGACAGAGTTGACAGTTGTGGGCAGACAGCCGTTTAGCATAAGTTAATTTACTGGCCAGCTCAGTCCAAAAGGGTGCTCATATCTGGCTCACACTATGATATATTAGACTGTGACATGATGGTAGGAGGAGAGAGAAAAGGGCCATTTCCAAGGACATAATATATTTTATGTATGATTTGCAGAAGCATAAAAAAGACCAAGATGAAACTGCTTTTCATCTTTTTTAGACTCCTTATCTCCTTGTGTCTACACCAGCTCCTTCTCTGGAATGCAGGATTCAAGCAATCTGATGCATCAAGTTAAACTATGTATCTCCATGGAGGCGAATAAGAGAGCTCACTGTAATCAGCCAGAGGGACGCATATATCGTACACCGGCAAATGCAAGTTTGTGGTTAGTTTTCCACGAGTTAGAATCGGAAAGCAAGTCAGCCACAAAACAGACATATCTCTTTGCACTAGAGATTGGTAAATAAAGCCTCTGGTTGTAATTCAGAAACAGTTAAAGTGAACTGAATAAGACCTTGGTTTCTAAAAACCTGAAATTATTCAGAAAGACTAGATGACAGCCTGATGTAGTGCTTTTCTAATTGTCAGTAGCTGACAAAAGCAGTTCCTAGTAAAGCACCTGAAAGCTGCGACTTTCCTCCCTAAGCTTACGGGGAGAGAAGCACAGACGCAATTACACAGATGAAACAGCAACAAGGAAATGACAATGAAACACGATAGGCCGTAAGCCACTCCCCTTGGGGCACCTTGGACAGAGTAGGTGTTCAAGTTCCTTTATACAAGGAGGCGCGGGTGTCCTTCTGAAGGAGGACTGGGGTCTTCTGACATCTGAAACTGATTGGAAGAACGATCCAGGGACCCTGTCATCACGGTTAGCTGTCACATGCGGGTCAGTTACAGTAGAGGGCCAGGGAAAAGAAAGGCCAATGCCCTGGGCACACTCTCCAGCCTTCATACCTGCCTGGTCACAAGGTGCCTGGGGAGCACTCAGGTGAGGGGGCAGGTGACGTTTCTGCTGTTATTCAGTCGATAAAGCATATCTGACTCTGTGAGTGCACGGACTGCAGCGCGCCAGGCTCCTCTGTCCTCCACTATCTCCTGGAGTTTGCTGGAGTTTAATTCATGTCCATTGAGTCACTGATGCTATCTAACCATCTGATACTCTGCTGCCCCCTTCTCTTTTTGCCTTCAATTTTCCCCAACATCAGGGTCTTTTTCCCTGAGATGGCTCTTTGCGTCAGGTGGCCACAGTATTGGAGCTTCAGCTTTAGCATCAGTCCTGCTAATGAATATTCAGGGTTGATTTCCTTTAGGATTGACTGCTTTGATCTTGTTGTTCAAGGGACTCTCAAGAGTCTTCTTCAACAACCACAGTTCAAAAGCATCAATTCTTTGGCGCTTAGCCTTATTTATGGTTCAACTCTCACATCCGTACCTGACTGCTGGAAAAAACATAGCTTTGACTAGATGGGTAGGGGCTACAGATAAAATACCTTGCCTACCAATGGCTGTCATTTGATTTGCAAAGAGTCCATGCTCTCGAAGTTTTGGATTGAAATGTAAAATGGGATCGTGTTATAAATGCACTTCAGGAGTTGATTGTGTAAAGGACATCCAAAGGACCTCCCCTCAAGTGCAAACTGCAAAGCAAAACATTTCAGATGGTAGTATTTTAACCAATATTGCCTTTAAATTTGACTTTAAACTGCATGTTCTGTTGTGGTGAAAAACCTTTATATTTGAAATCTATTTCTGTCATTATTTTGTGTTGCAAAGCAATAGATTAAAAAGTCATTAAGTGTAAAATATATTCAGTATTTTTTTAAGATACAGAACAGCAAAAAGTTGCCCTCTCTAAGTTCTGTGAGGTAGAAATATATCTTTGCTATTATTTAATTAAAGAAATACTAATTTGACATATAAAAAGTAAAAAGGACATAGTATAAAGGTCAGTTGGTATAGCTTGACAACAAATACAGGTGAAGTATAATTTTACAAATGTATACCTAGTGTTTGACTTTAGGAGAATTGCAACGTGAAATTTTATTTTACGGTATTACATTTATATAATTGAGAGTGTGATGCACATTTGTCAGCTTGTGGGTATATATTCAATGAGATACCATGAAGCAGAGCAGAAATTTTCAGTTTATCCTTATATTTCACTTTATCATTCACTATGAAACTGTGTTTCTCAAAGATTTGTTAACAAAAAATGGAAGTAACACTCTTCATGGCATTTCCCTCAATTTGGACTGTTTCGTGTAAACTGAAGCAAGTTCGTTGAGAGCTCTGATGCCATACTTACTCCTCACTGGACCCTGAAGACTCCGGGAGTGGTAGGACCCAGGGGCCTTATGCGTGCGTGCCTGCTAAGTCACTTTAGTAGTGTCTGACTCTTTGCGACCCTATGGACTATAGCCCACCTCTGTCCATGGGATTCTCCAGGCAAGAATAGTGGAGTGGTTGCCATGCCCTCCCCCAGAGAACCTTCCCCATGCAGGGACTGAACCCCTGTCTCTTACATCTCCTGCCTTAGCAGGGAGGTTCTTTACCACTAATGTCACCTGGGAAGCCCCCAGGTGCCGATAAATCACCCCTATTCAGTGATTCCCCTTAGCTAAGGCTGGGCAGCTGGAGGCCCCAGGGATTCAACTCAGGGCTTGCTGGGTTTGTGGGCAAAGACGCTTTGGCCTGTGAAAACTGCCCTTGGATCAGTGCTGTTCTATCGCTGAGCATTTGGGAACCTCTGTTCTACAGGATGGAGAAGGAAATGGCAACCCACTCCAGTGTTCTTGCTTGGAGAATCCCAGGGACGGCGGAGCCTGGTGGGCTGCCATCTGTGGGGTTGCACAGAGTCGGACACGACTGAAGTAACTTAGCACGTTTACTCTTAACTGTCAATGATGATGAGATAGTTGGCTGTAGTAAGAATTCCAGGCTAATCACAAAGAGGAAATTAATTTCCTATCTTATAAATGCGTGTGTGTGTGTATGTGGGTGTGTGTGTGTATGTGTCTATGTGTGTGTGTTGCTCAGTCATGTCCAACTCTTTGCAACCCCATGGACTGTAGCCCGCCAGGAGTTTGTGGGCAAAGACGCTTTGGCCTGTGAAAACTGCCCTTGGATCAGTGCTGTTCTATCGCTGAGCATTTGGGAACCTCTGTTCTACAGGATGGAGAAGGAAATGGCAACCCACTCCAGTGTTCTTGCTTGGAGAATCCCAGGGACGGCGGAGCCTGGTGGGCTGCCATCTGTGGGGTTGCACAGAGTCGGACACGACTGAAGTAACTAGCACGTTTACTCTTAACTGTCAATGATGATGAGATAGTTGGCTGTAGTAAGAATTCCAGGCTAATCACAAAGAGGAAATTAATTTCCTATCTTATAAATGCGTGTGTGTGTGTATGTGGGTGTGTGTGTGTATGTGTCTATGTGTGTGTGTTGCTCAGTCATGTCCAACTCTTTGCAACCCCATGGACTGTAGCCCGCCAGGCTTCTCAGTCCATGGGATTCTCCAGGCAGGAGTGCTGGAGTGGGTTGCCATTCCCTTTTCCATTATAAATGCAGCGTCTCCCCTTTTGTGCATTTTCTGCAATAGGTCCCAGATGGTAGTGAGTTGCACAATGTGCCCCACCCCCAAATTTATATCCACCCAGAATTTCAGAGTGTGGACTTATTTGGAAGGAGGATTTTTGCAGATGTAATTAAGGATCCTGAAATGAAATCATCCTGGATTTAGAGCAGCCCCTAAATTCAATGACCAGTGTTCTTATAAGGAGAGGAAAAGTTGTGCCTGGGACTGACATAGTAGGTTCATCATAACTCAACAAACAAGCACACTCACAGAAAAAAAGATCAGATTTGTGTTTACCAGAGGTGTGGAGTGGTGGTTGGGGGTGGGTGGGTAAGTGGAATTGGAGGCAGGCAGTCAGAAAGCATGAACTTCCAGATATGAGATAAATCAATGCTAGGGATGAAATGCATACCATGATAAACATAATTGACACTGCTGTATGCTATATGTGAAAGCTGTTAAGAGAGTAAATCTGAAGAATTTTCATCACAAAGAGAAAAGGTTTTTTTTTCCTTAATTCTGTATATGAGGTGGTGGGTATTCACAATTTATTACGGTCATCGTTTCATGATGTATGTAAGTCAGATCATGACCCTGTAACTGACACAGTGCTGTATATCAATTATATCTCAATAGAACTGGAAGACAAAAACTCACACACAGAGAGAAAATAGAAGGAGGGAAGGAAACCAACAAACATGCAGAGGAGAAGGCTATGTGAAGACAGAGGCAGACAGCACGATGCTGCCAGCGGCCACAGAGCACCAGGCGCCTCCAGAAGCTGGGAGACACAAGAAAGCCTTGTCCCCTGGAGCTTTCAGAGGCAGCCCGCCCCCACCAACACCTTCAGTTTGGACTCTGGGCTCTGGAACTGTGAGAGAATAAATTTTTGTTGTTGTCTCTCAAGTTAGCAGCCCTAGCAGAGTAATGCAAACATCTTCTGCCTCTTGTGACTCAATTCTCTTTCTGCTCTGCCCTTGGCCAGAATGAGGTTGCTAAACTCAACAGGCGAATCTTTGTGGACTCTCTTTGTTGACTAAGGAACACTTCTTCACAAACCCTTGCTGGTGTCCAGGCTCCATTTGCCAGTCATCCGTCACCATCTAGACCCCTCGCCCTGTGATATTTGCTTCTGTTCTTGCTTCTGTCCCCTTGTGGCCTGAGAGTGTATTTGTACAGACGGGTGGATGCCTCATCTGCTGGCCTTTTTTCCATGTTAACGGCTGAGGAGACTGAGAACGAACTGAGAGGGTTGACGTAGAAGAATCAGTTACTCTCAGGTCTTCTCTAAGACTTCCTCGCTCTTGTTATTCATCTTCTGACATCAACAAACAGGCATGCCACTGATATTTATAACAACTGGCCCATTTCAGAGACTTTTTATTTTACCCAAACAGCATCTCCTTATTTGGTAATCCCCTCTGGGCTGCTGCCTGTCTGCTCTGGACCTATAGTAATCCCCTACTAAATTCAAGGCTGAAATCTGACCCACAGCTCTTTTTAAAACAACTCACATCCTAACTCAGCCAAGAAAGAAACACATACATTTGCGGAGGCCCAGGTAAGGGCCTGACCTGGTACTGCTGCTGCTGCTGCTGCTAAGTCGCTTCAGTCGTGTCTGACTCTGTGCGACCCCATAGACGGCAGCCCACCAGGCTCCCCCGTCCCTGGGATTCTCCAGGCAAGAACTCTGCAGTGGGTTGCCATTTCCTTCTCCAATGCATGAGAGTGAAAAGTCAAAGTGAAGTCGCTCTGTTGTGCCGACTCTTAGCGACCCCATGGACTGCAGCCTACCAGGCTCCTTCATCCCTGGGATTTTCCAGGCAAGAGTGCTTGAGTGGGGTGCCATTGCCTTCTCCATGACCTGGTACAGGAGGGCTTTATGTGTGTGTAACGTCGTGGAGAAGGCAATGGCAACCCACTCCAGTACTCTTGCCTGGAAAATCCCATGGACAGAGGAGCCTGGTGGGCTGCAGTCCATGGGGTTGCTAGGAATTAGACACAACTGAGCAACTTCATTTTCACGCATTGGAGAAGGAAACGGCAACCCACTCCAGTGTTCTTGCCTGGAGAATCCCAGGGACGGGAGAGCCTGGTGGGCTGCCGTCTGTGGGGTCGCACAGAGTCGGACACGACTGAAGCGACTTAGCAGCAGCAGCAGCAGCAGCAACATCATGGATGATCCCCAGGCGGCGCTAGTGACAATTCACCTGCCGATGCAGGAGATGCAAGAGACACAGGTTCGATCCCTGGGTAAGGAAGATCCCCTGGAGGAGGAAATGGCAACCCTCTCCAGCATTCAGGCCTGAAAAATTCCGTGGAGAGAGGAGCCTGGCGGGCTGCCGTCTGTGGGTCACAGAGTTGCACACGACTAAGCGCACACACAGACATATGATCATGGATCCACCTAACAGGAAGAAGAGGGATTTCTTAGTCTTCGTTTCCAGCCCTCTGTCTCTTTCCAAACGCTGGTCTTCTCCCCTCTAAGGCCTCCAGGGCACAGACACGGTTGTTTCCGTGCTCAGATTCTGAGAGTTCTCCAGGTAATGTGAAACAAAGGAGAAATACTTCCTCTGCTGTTGCTGAAAACTATTTTGTCTTTTAGGTAACAATGCAGAGGGAAAATGAAACCATGCAGCAGGCAACCCTCAAATTCTTCTGTCCCTGGTCCCCTCCCCTTCCGGCGTGTCCCCTCTTGTCTCCCTGATGCCAGTTCCTAAAGGGAGCCTGCCAGAGCCAGGCAAAACCACCCCTGGTTCAGGGCCGAGGAGTCGCTGGACTGAGCGTGATCTGAAGGGCTTGCAGGGAAGAAGCCTGGGCAGCAGGGGTGATGGGGATTCTAGGGGAGTTTGAGGCAACAGCACTGCTCACCAGCATGTGAAAGTTGTGTCTGACTCTGCAACCCCACGGACTGTAGTCCATGGAATTCTCCAGGCCAGAGTACTGGAGTGGGTAGCCTATCCCTTCTCCAGTGGCTTTGGAATCGAACCAGGGTCTCCAGCATTGCAGGCTCTGGAATCGAACCAGGGTCTCCAGCATTGCAGGCTCTGGAATCGAACCAGGGTCTCCAGCATTGCAGGCAGATTCTTTCCCAGCTGAGCTACCAGGGAAGCCCTGTCCACTGGAGTTGTTCACCTGCATGTTTGACAACGGGTCTGACCATGGGAGGGCGCCTCTGGGTACCAGCCCTGCCTCACTGCGTGAACATGAAAGTGTGACAGTGTTAGTTGCTCAGTGTGTCTGACTCTTAGCGACCCCATGGACTGCAGCCTACTAGGCTTCTCTGTCCATGGAATTCTCCAGGCAAAGGTACTTGAGTGGGTAACCATTCCCTTCCCCAGGGGATCTGCCCAACCCTGGGACTGAACATGGGTCTCCTGCATTGGCAGGCGGATTCTTTACCCTCTGAGCCACTAGAGAAGCCTGCCTCTCTGCGTGACCAACACTAAGTGATTTAACTCTGCTGAGATCCAAATTCCTCCAGCATCAAAGGAAGCGTATTTGTCCTGTCTGCAGAGCTTCGTTTCAAAACACTGTCTGTGATGGATGCTTACTGCTTGTAGCAGAATTTAGACAGATTTTACTCTAATTTTGTGGCTCAGCTGGTAAAGAATCTGCCTGAAATGCGGGAGACCTGGGTTCGATCCCTGGGTTGGGAAGATGCCCTGGAGAAGGGAAAGGCTACCCACTCCAGTATTCTGGCCTGGAAAACTTTATGGATTGTGTAGTCCATGGGGTTGCAAAGAGTTGGACACGACTGAGTGACTTTCATTTTTCACTTTCACTCACAGGGTTGTGGTGAAGTCACATGAATTGTTACAGGGAGGGTGGTTGAAAGAGTGCCTGAACCATAATAATAATTAGGTGGCACTGAGTTGGCAGCTACCTAAATCCCAGAAGTTGAATGAGAGGCTCTGAGTTCCAGTTATATAAGTGAAAACCCCCAGGCTGACCAGAAAGGTAGACTGTACTTTCGCTTCCTAGATATTTCTATTATCAGATGCGGATAGCTACCAAAACAAACAGAAAAGGCAAAAAGGGTTATTTTCCAACACTTACATGCCTTCTAAAAAAAACTTTCTGATTTTTTTTTGGGGGGGGTGGTCATCAAATACCACGCAACCTCTTTTCTTGTCAACTTTGTGGGACTTTTGGCAAATCACTTTGCTTCCCAGAGCCCTACTTTCTCTTCTGTTAAATGGGGACAAACACTTGGGAATCAAGCAAGATAAAGTACACGGAAGTCCTTTGAAAATGAGAAACTGCATAAATATTAGGAAGGAAGACATATTTATGATTTACTAAGTATGTAAGCACAAACTTCTTTTTTAGGATTAAAAATACTCTTATAAGATGCCTTAAAGCCTCAGGGTAGACAAAGACCTATGGAGATACTGGAATGGATGGGGGACTGCGTATCATGAAGGTGAGTTGACCAGACGGCTTAAGAGTGACAGCAATGGTATCCACAAATAGAAAACGTTAGAGAGGTTTCTGTCTGCATGTTTTCCATCTTCACTGAGGACAGACAGGAGTAATTTCTCTGCTGATGAGGATTTTAAAAAATCGAAATGCACAGCTCAGTCTGCATGGGGTTTCTTCTCTGAGGGTCTGTAGATCTGGGGTTGGCTAGGACTGAGCTGGGTGAGAAATGGAAGGGAACCATCCATGCCTGGAACATCCCCATCATTCCCAAACAGCCATGTCCACACCCACGTTTTTCTTGAACAAATTTGTATTTTTGTCTTTTGTTGACTCATTGATTCACGTGCATCCTACATCTAAATTAGCATTCCCGTTTATTTCAGGGTTGTTGTGCCTACAGGTAGGAGCACAGACTCGGGAGCCAGGGAGCCAGGTTCCAATCCTGATTTTGCCACCCTTTCAGCTGTGTCATTTTGGTTCATTACAATAGCAATCAATTTGCTATACCTTGGTTCCCTTATCTGTAAAATGGAGATAATAAAGGCTCTTATGTCAAAGGTGGTTGTGAGCATACCTGGAAAGGAGCAAATGCTCAAAAGTGGTAGCCAGTGTTACCCTAAAGCCCTCTCTTCATGGTTTCAAAGAGATCTCACACGTGAACATTTGTTCTATTACCTTGATGTTTCACACACGACAGCTTTCTAGTCTGTGTGTATTCTTTTCCGTCTTACAAAAAAATCTGTTCTCAGAGGAAAGTACATTTTTCTCCTTGTTTACTCTAGTAGCCATGCACTGAACTTTCTCAAGCTCCATTACATCTGCCTTGAAGGGAAGCGACCTGGAATTGTTCAAGTGATGTCCTCCCTAAAGGCAGAGAGATGAAAGGAATAATTTATGAAGGTACCTTCTGGCATTACAAGTCTTCACAGTGACTCTTGGGTTAAGGGAATCTTCCTTTTTAGACTGCCTCATCGGCTAGTCGAGATCTCTTTATAACACTAGAGGTCACTGTTACAGCAATATTTCAAAAGCCTCAGCCTTGCGTCAGCAATAAAATTGAGACAAAATCCTTCAGAGTACGCCAAGTCAGAAGGTGTTATATGGGTATTTTGAGAGCAACAGCTGAAATTTTTATCACGTTTCAAAACTGAAATCCATTTCTAATTTCCTGTTTCTCATCCCTGGAAAACAAACCTGTTTTCTTGTGGTAGTGAGACCCCTACTGGGGAAGATCTGGGGTGGGAAGGTATGCTCTGGCTCAGACTGATGACTTCTAAGTCAATCTCTCCTACTCTGATGCATCAGCCAAGCCCGTTTCTAGATTTCCCATTGTCTTCAACTCGTTTCCATTTGTCAATCCCCTTTGCCTGCAGCTTCAACTCAAAACCTGTTGAACAGGAATCAACTTCCCAGTCAGTTCTCTCACTTTTACACCCAAAGAGCCTCTCTTCTCAACTCCCTTACTGATGATTAAGACCAGACACGCCCTGTGATTCGAGGCCTTTATTCACCAAGTCTTGCTGCTTTCCCATCCTCCTTGCATTTTGAACGTATCTTCTTTTGTAAAATCGGAATAATGAAGGTACTCACATCACAGTGCTGTTTGGATTAAATAGAGCCCTAGAGAGGGCCCGGCTCAGGTAAGACCACCCCTGTGCAGGACTCCACATCCTTCCCAGCAGCCATCAGGTGAGCCCCAGAACCTGTCCAGCTCCTATCAAGACCCCCAGATTCAGGAATTCCCTGGAACTTCAGTGGTTAAGGCTTCACTTTCCGCTGCAGGGAATGCAGGTTCCATCCCTGGTCAGGCAGCTAAGATCCCATAAGCCTTGAGGCCAAAAAACCCCAAAACTGTTAAAAAAAAAAAAAAAAGGAAGAGTAATGTAACAAATTCAATAAAGATTTTTAAAAAATGGTCCATATCAAAAAATCTTTTTGAAAAGACCACCAAGATCCTTTGCTATTTGCTGGTGACCACCAGGACTAACCCTGTCATACGCCCTATCCCACTGATGTCCATCCCCACAAGACCCGGGACTCACAGGCCATCTTTCAAACCTGATAGTCTAATGCCCATTCCTTTTCTGACCTCATCTGGCCCCCCTCTGCCTCTCCTGAGACACTTTCACCTGTCCTCTGGAACCTGGGTTAGCCAGTCAGTCAGTTCTGTCGCTGAGTCGGGTTTGGCTCTTTGCGACCCCATGGACTGCAGCACAACAGGCCTCCCTGTCCATCACCAACTCCCAGAGTTTACTCAAACTCATGTCTATTGAGTTGGTGATGCCATCCAGCTATCTCATCCTCTGTTGTCCCGTTCTCCTCCTGCCTGCAATCTTTCCCAGCATCAGAGTCTTTTCCAATGAGTCAGTTCCTCACATCAGGTGGCCAAAGTATTGGAGTTTCAGCTTTAGCATCAGTACTTCCAGTGAATATTCAAGACTGATCCCTTTAGGATGGACTGGTTGGACCTCCTTGCTGTCCAGGGACTCTCAAGAATCTTCTCCAACACCACAGTTCAAAAGCATCAATTCTTTGCTGCTCAGCTTTCTTTATAGTCCAACTCTCACATCTATACATGACTACTGGAAAAACCATAACTTTGACTAGACAGACCTTTGTTGGTAAAGCAAGGTCTCTGCTTTTTAATATGCTGTCTAGGTTGGTCATAGCTTGTCTTCCAAGGAGCAAGCGTCTTTTAATTTCATGGCTGCAGTCACCATCTGCAGGGATTTTGGAGCCCAAAAAGATAGCCTGTTACTGTTTCCACTGATTCCCCATCTATTTGCCATGAAGTGGGATTTCCCAGGCAAGAATACTGCAATGGGTTGCCTTTTCCTCCATATAGGCAGCACTCTAAATGTTGCGCTGCAGGTCTGGAGAGGGAATCACGGGAGCAGCAACAACCAGTGGGAAAGGGCTGCCCCGTCACCATCCTCAGTCTCCAGAACCCTCAGCATGAGCGTAGAGCCTTTACCCCCACCTCCACTCACTCCCAATTTCACTGTCTTAGCTAAAGTGCTGCACCAGACCACCTGACCTGCCTCCTGAGAAACCTGTATGCAGGTCAGGAAGCAATAGTCAGAACTGGACATGGAACAGCAGACCGGTTCCAAATCGGGAAAGGAGTATGTCAAGGCTGTATATTGTCACCCTGCTTGTTTACTTTATACGCAGAGTACATCATGAGAAACACTGGGCTGGATGAGGCACAAGCTGGAATCAAGATTGCCAGGAGAATTATCAATAACTTCAGATATGCAGATGACACCACCCTTATGGCAGAAAGTGAAGAAGAACTAAAGAGCCTCTTGATGAAAGTGAAAGAGGAGAGGGAAAACGGCTTAAAGCTCAACACTCAGAAAACTAAGGTCATGGGCCTCTGGTCCCATCACTTGTTGGCAAATAGATGGGGAAACAGTGGAAACAGTGACAGACTTTGTTGTTTTGGAATCTGGGTCAATCATCAGAAAACCCTTCATCCCTCAGCCCTTCGGAACGGTCCCTGCCCTCCCTCACTGGACCGTGGCTCAGTCCTTGGGGGACACTACTTCCCCTGTGCCCTCTGTGGGGGCTGGAGGTAGGGCAGGCCTCCTCCTTCTGCTTCAACCATGATCTTGTCCTCAGATGGAACACTGAGTCTCCAGGCATTCTTGGGATTTTTGTATTATTTTGATAGTCTCACCTTCCGTGTCTCCAGTGTTATCCCTGTCTGAAGTCTCAGCAGCTTCAAGTTACACACAGGTGATCTTTCTGACACCTTCCTCCTTGAAACATTTTCTTCACTTGGCTTCCGGGACAACACACATCCTTATTCTCCTTCCAGCTTTCTGGCTGCTCTGTCTTCGTCTGCTATAAGAGTTTCTTTTTCTTCCTCAACTCTTCAGCCTCTAATTGTCAGAAGGCTTAGTCCTTGAACCTTTTTTTTTTCTCCTATTTATTCACTCCCTAGTTGATATCATCGAGCTTTAAACATCCCCTATGTGCTGATTATTCTTAAATTTTTATCTCCAGCACAGACCATGCCCCTGACGTCCAGGCCAATACATCCAGATGCTAACTTGACTTTGCTAATTTATCAGGTCCCAAACAGAAGTGCTGATCCACCTCCCTGCCACTCTCCCCCTAAAAGTCATTCCATTTTTTCCCAGCTGCTCGGCCAAAATCCTTAGACATCCTTGGTTCCTGTCTTCTCTCTCTTCTCCTTTTCTTTCTCTCTCTCTCTTACACAGAGTATCTGATTCATCAGCAAAGTTTATTGAGTCAACCTTCAAATTCTAATCAGAAACAGATCACTTTTCGCCATCCCTGTTATAACTGTTTTGTTCTGAGCTGCCATCGTTGCTCTCTTGGATGGCAGCACCACATTGGTTTCTGTGAGTCTGCCCTGATCCCTGCAATCTAGTCTCAAAAGTCAGCCTGAGTGACCCTTTTAAAGATGAAGTCCCCACCACATCACTCTCCTGCTCCAGGGGCTCCAGTTCCCAACTCATCAGAGTAAAAGCCGAAGTCCTTATATGACTTTCAAAGTCTCAACACAATTAGGATTCCGTCACTGCGTTCAGCCTTCTCCAGTTGCTCTTCTTGTTGACTAAGACCAGCCGGCCCTCCTGCTGTTTCTGGAACTGGCCATGCATGCTCCTGCCTCTGCCTCACACGTTCTGTCTGCCCTGCATGCAGTGCCCTCCCCGAGACATCTCTGTGCCTGGTTCCTCATTTCTTCAAGTCTATTTGAATCTCCTCTTTCATTGAGGCCTTGCCCCGCTCTGCTCTCTAAAATCTTTATACCCTCACAATACTTTATTTCCCTTTCCTCCATTAGATTTTTCTCCTTAGTTCTTAGCATTATCTAAAAAGTTACTAAATTTTATTTATTGTCTTGCTGATCACCCTGTTTCCCTTGGTAGAATGTAAGCTCTGTAAAGACGAGGATTTTTTATTGATTTTTTTCATCGCTGCGTCCTTATTGCCTGGCTCTGAATCTGGCAGATAGTAGATGTTCAATAAATATTTATTGAGTAAATTCATGAAGTGAAATAATTCAGTGAATGACCTTAGAGCAGTGTCTGGACTATAGTAACAGTTTTATTCATCTTATCCAGTATTTTTATTGCTGAAATTATCATCATCTTCTTCATCACTGCTGGATTTATCCCCTCCTCTCCATCCTCACCCTCTCAGGCTCTTACTAGCTCTTGCCTAGACTATCTCACTACTCTCAAAAGTTGTCTTCCGGTCCCTGGCTTGGCCTGCTTTGGACCTGCCCTATGCTTCCATAGTTATGTCTCTTGAAAACAAATTTGATTGCTTCATTCCTGTTATAAAACTTTTCAGTGACTCTCCACTGCTTTCAGATTAAGTCTCAGCATTTATTTGACAGACAAAGAGACCACTGTCTGGTCCCTGGTCTCCTCTCCATTTTTGCCCTCATATTTAAAATACCCCAAGACCTCACGCTGGGTCACTAGGCCAGTCTTCCTCACCTGCAAGGCCCTTCCCTCCTTGTCTGTCTGGCAACTTCTTCAAAACCAAGGCCAAGAGCTCCTTCCCTGCAGCATCTTTCTGCCTCTTTCCTGCCATCTCTCTTGCTTATAGAGATTTCTATCAGGAATTGCGTTATTCGCAAGTCTTTCTCGGTAATTCTGCCCACATTCTCATTCTAATTTTCTCTCCCTGGCTGCCACTGCTGTTTGGTGTAAACTTGTTTTTCTGTTTAAGGGTCATTGTTTATTGAACTGAGATCAACTCCGTGGTCGGCCCCACCCGTAGTTCTCCAGCTGTATTTATTCACAGCCCTCTAGGATTCGTGCTCCTTAGACCAGAGCCTGACCTAGACCAATCACTCCATGTGGGGAGGAGCCTCGCTGGTTACTACTCACGTCTGTTTGCTTAGTATCTGGCTCAGACAGGTCTTAATCAATGTTTGATGAAGGAATGCTTGAAACTGTGGGTGTCCTCTAGGAGAGTAAAGGCCAGGTTAGGTGCGGATGTGTGAAGACACGTGGATAAAACGCATTTCCCTGTAAACATTCATTTTACGTGGAGATTTGGGAGGAAAACATTACAAAGTTTAACTAGCATAGTTAAATTTAGGTAAGTCATATTATATATTAAAACCAACCTGTTAGGAACAAAAAGGTTAAATTCATAGCAACTTTAAAGACCGAACAGGATACTTCAAAGAAGTTCTGAGTTTGTGGCAGGCCCCTCTGCTTGCTCACTCTGGTCGGTCAGAGGCAAGACTTCATTCTCCTTCACTTGCCGTGAAGTTGAGTTCCCTCCACTGACACCTCCTTTCATTCTCCTTGCTCTTACAGGCACCCGTGGAAGATTCCGTTGCACCCCCGACCCTGTGCCCATTCAATATTTGAGGCTTTCCTTCTGTTACCCCTCATCATCAAACCCCTAAAATCTATTCTATTTCCCCCCAAACACAACACCCACCTTAGTAGATATTTGCTAGTTGAGGAGCTACCCCACTTCCTCGTCCCCTTCCTCCTTGAGGGACCCCCTCCTGTATAAGTCATGGTGGGAGGAGGACTGTCACCCCACGGTCGGGGCTGTAATTTCAGTGTTGCCCTTGGCTTCTCAATCCAGGTTTCCTGCCTTCTGTCAATTCTTGAAGGGACCTTGTAGCAAAATTAGTTCCTGCTTAGGTTAGCTTGCTTTTGTTGCTTTCAGATAAGAATCCCTGTTGGCACGGTGCACACACACGCATGTGCACACAGACACACACACCCTGTCTTTTTTTTTTTTTTTTTAGCTAACAGTGAGCATTTATCATGGAGTGAGCACAATGCTAAGCCTTTACATGCATTATCTTACTTAATTCTCTTAGCAATCTAAACATAGTATTTGGATTCTACACAAGAAAAAACACCGAAAGTTTCAGTGCTTTGCCCAAGGTCACACCACTTCTTAAGTGATAGAAGAAGGACTTAAACCTGGGGATCTGGTGCCAAAGCACCTCATGCTCATCACAATAACTAGTTGCCTTGTGTGCGTGTATGTTAGCCACTCAGTCGTGTCCGACTCTGAGACTCTGTGGGCTGTAGCCCGCCAGGCTCCTCTGTCCATGGGATTCTCCAGGCAGGAATACTGGAGTGGGTTGCACTCCCTTCTCCAGGGGATCTTCCCAACCCAGGGATCGGACCCAAGTCTCCTGCAGCTCCTGCATTGCAGGCAGGTTCTTTAGTGTCTGAGCTACCAGGAAAATTACCTTACTCTCCCGAATTTAGCTCTGTCTTCAAAGCCTGTGCTCTCTGAAAGAAAGCGTTCCTTCATCAAACCATCCTGTCTATACCCATGGACACGGGAGGCGCCCCTTCTCAGCTCCCATCACACACACTGCTGATGCCAAATAATTCAACTCTTGTCGTACACTGTGCTGTTATTTCAGTTCAATACAGTGTGCTATAGAATGTTGTGCTACTTAGCAGCATGAAGCGAAATAGTGGCTTCATATGGATTCATTTTTTTCCTCCTCAGTTCATTTCTGCCCCACTCAGACAATCTAATACTTCTTTGGTAAGCTGCTTTAGCAGAGAAGGCAGTGGCACTCACTCCAGTACTCTTGCCTGGAAATCCCATGGATAGAGGAGCCTGGGAGGCTGCAGTCCATGCTAAGGATTGGACACGACTGAGCAACTTCCCTTTCACTTTTCACTTTCATGCATCGGAGAAGGCAATGGCAACCCACTCCAGTGTTCTTGCCTGGAGAATCCCAGGGACAGAGGAGCCTGGTGGGCTGCCATCTATGGGGTCGCACAGAGTTGGACACGACTGAAGTGACTTAGCAAGCTGCTTTCGCAACAGAAGTTTAGGCTAGATGGGATGGGGTCTCATCTATGAGATCCTAAGTCTCTGTCCCTAACATGATAAGGGTTTAATAAAGGCCAGGGACCTGGGTTTTTGAGATTTCATTCTATTACACTCCAGTTGAATTTTCAGTACTTAGATCAGAAATAATAGAGAACTCCTAGGCTTTGGGGCCAGCCTGGCCCGAGTTCATTCTACACCTGTCACATTACAGCCCCAACAAGTGGCTTGTTCAGAGCCTACTTCTTCATTTGATACATGATTGCAGTCAGCATGACAGGTGTTTGTAAGTAAAGCCTAAGGTGCTTAGTATGACTTTCTGCTCTCCTTCCTTGCCCACTGCCTCGCCCCCAAGATGGCTCCCAAGAGACATCTGAGACTAATTTGCTTTAGGACAAAATCAGATAAAGTAGAGTTTCTCAATTTTAACATTATGGACACTTTGAGTCAGTCAGTCCAAAAGGAAATCAACTCTGATTATTCATTAGAAAAACTGATGCTGATGCTGAAGCTGGAGTACCAATACTTTGTGATTGTTTGGAAAAGACCCTGATGCTGGGAAAGATTGAGGGCAGGAGGAAAAGAGGAGGACAGAGGATGAGATGATTGGGTAGCATCACTGACTCCAGGGACATGAGTTTGAGCAAACTCTGGGAGACAATGAAGGACAGGGAAGCCTGGCTTGCTACAGTTCATGAGGTCGGAGAGAGTCAGATGTGAGTTAGCAACTGAACAACAAGAACAACACTTGGAGCAGGATAATTTTTCTTGGGGCTAATGGGCTGTCCTGTGCATCGCAGCATGGTGTAGCAGCATTCTTGGCCCCCATCTCGCCACTAAATGTCAGTACTTCCCCCACCCCAAGTCCCAGTGATCAAAGACACTTGTGGCCAGCGTCCCCTGAGGGACAAAATCAGGACGACTGAGATAAGGAACATGAAGACATTCTGCAGGACAGACCTCTGCACAAAGGACACCCTATTTAGCAGTTCATATAAAAGTCGTTTACAACTGAAAATGACCTTCAGTAATTGGAGAAAACCTTAGGGACCGCGTAAGAGAAATAGAACTGATAGAGTGGACTTTGCTTCTTCTGAA
Organism: Aepyceros melampus; assembly: GCA_006408695.1. Lineage (NCBI taxonomy): Eukaryota > Metazoa > Chordata > Mammalia > Artiodactyla > Bovidae > Aepyceros > Aepyceros melampus. The sequence continues at coordinate 60,729 of SJXQ01004638.1, read as the reverse complement.
GGAAATTCCTTTTCACCTTTGCCCAGATTGGCCTGCTTTTTGCAGTGGGACCAGTTGAGCCCGACAAGGGGAGGGCCAGCTCCCATAGCAGTGGTGTCAGAGCGGATGAGCAAATAAACTGCCTTAAAGATTTGAATTTGAACTATCCTCTTCCTGTTTGAAGTCAAGATTTTAAAAAAGGGAAAGGAGATTTTTTTCCCATTTTTTTTTTCCTACATGCAAAATGATATAAAAGTCCTTAGCCTGCTACAGTATCTTGATAAATGCTACAAAGAAATCTGGCTTGATTAGTTCTAATTGATAATTAAAATCATTCATAGAGCACCTGACAAGATTCCCAAGGTGAGCATTTTGAAAAGGGCAGCTTATAATGTGATTGTTCTTTCTAGAGACTTGAAGAACATTTTAAATATTTCTGAATCCAGCTTAAAATTTTTATTAGGAAAAAATACTTTATAGTGAAGATTTCCATATTTGTAGGGCTGCATTCTTTCATTTGATAAAATAGCTAACTTTTTCTCTTGCTCCCTTTTCCATTTCAGAGAATTCTAGAGTTTCCAAACTGACAACTACTTTGGAGATTTTTAAGGAGTTTTTAGTCTTTTTCTGTTTTGGATCCCTTTGGCATTCTTGTGAAGCCCACTGGCCCCTATCAAGACAATATTTTTAAACACATAAAATAAAATCATAAGATTCGAGAAATGTCAACCACATTGAAATATAGTTATCAATATAGTATTATTTTTTTAATTGAGATAAAATACACATAAAATTCATCATCTTAACCATTTTATTAACAGAATGTTCTATTCGGTGACATTAAGTACATTCACATTGTTGTGCAAACATCACCACCATCCATCTCTAGAATTCTTTTCATCTTCAAAACTGAAACTCTGCACCGATGAAACAAACACTCTGCTCTCCATCCAACCCAACCCTGCCCCAAACAACAGTCAGCCTTCTGCTTCCTGTTTCTATATACTTGACTGCTCTTAGGTACCTCAAATGGAGAAGGCAATGGCACCCCACTCCAGTACTCTTGCCTGGAAAATCCCATGGATGGAGGAGCCTGGTAGGCTGCAGTCCATGGGGTCGCTAAGAGTCGGACACGACTGAGCGACTTCACTTTGACTTTTCACTTTCATGCATTGGAGAGGGAAATGGCAACACACTCCAGTATTCTTGCCTGGAGAATCCCAGGGATTGAGGAGCCTGGTGGGCTGCTGTCTATGGGGTCGCACAGAGTCGGACACGACTGAAGCGACTTAGCAGTAGCAGCAGTAGCAGGTACCTCAAAAAATGAGGATCAAAAGTACTGCCCTCTTGTGACTGGCTCCCATCATTTAGTATCATGTCTTCAATGTTCATCCATGTTGTAGCATGTGTCAGAATTTTCTTCCTTTTTATAGCCAAATAATATTCTGTTGTAAGTATAGTCCATACTTTATTTATTCATTCATCCATTGATGGACATTTGAGTTCCATTTCTTGGCTATTGTGAATCATGCTTCTGTGAATATGGGTTTACAAATAACTGTTTGAGCTCTTTCTTTCTTTTGGCTATCTACTCAAAAAAAAAAAAAAAAAAAAAAGGAATTGCTGGATCATATGGTAAATCTAATTTTTTGAGGCCCTAAAATACCACTTTTCATAGTGTCTGCACCTTGTTGATGTTACATTTCCACCAACAGTGCATATGTGTTCCCTTTCTCTACAGTCTTACCAACACTTGTTATTTTCTTTTTTTAAAGAATAGTAACCATCCTAATGGATATAAGGTGGAGTTTTCTACAAATTTTAAAAATGAAATTGTAATATAGTAATAGATATATATACTTTTTATTAAGATGATAGTTAAAAAACCTCTAGCAGCTGGTCTAATAACTACCATAATTTCAAAGTAATAATGGGCCTAAGCAATTTTTCAAGATATCTGCAACAATTGCCTGAAGATATCTGTGGTTTCTACTGGTGACAAAGCACAACTGATATAAAGCTAACACTACCTTGGCTTGTTACCTGCATTCACAATGGGAGGAAATGTTCATTTTCAGTTAGTGGAAATATAATGCATTTTCTCCCCCTGCACAAGTTTAATAACCCTGAACATTATCCTTGGACACCTGGGGGTGGGCCATAGACCCCAGGTTTGGAAATACTGATCTAGTTCCTTCCTCTTATTACAGATAAAGAAAATGAAACCTCCAGAGGTTGATTTGCCAAGAGTCAGGTAGTGGGTGGAAGACCTAGGACTAGAATTCAATCCTTTAATTAACTCTATGTCTCCCTTGTCCTACACACCTCGAGCAAAATGATCTACATCTGAGCCATCTCTGTGTGCACCAAAGCCTTTACTGCATTTCTATGCACATAGTGAGTCTCAGGAAATTGAGGATGAGGGTTGTATTTCATTATAGGCAAGAGAGACCAAAGCTGCACACACGATCATAAAATCAGCCCTCTTTGCTGAGAATCTTAGTATATGATTGTTTCCTCTCTAGAGCAATCATAAGGTAGAAATAAGGACTTCATTTATATGAATAAAGAAACTGAGATTTAAAAATTAAAGATGTTGTTTTGGTAAACATATATAACAAGCTTCCCTGGTGGCTCAGATGGTTAAGAATCTGCCTGCAATGCAGGAGACCTCGATTTGATCCCTGGGTCAGAAAGATCCCCTGGAGGAATCCCCACTCTAGTATTCTTGACTGGAGAATTCCACCAACAAGGAGCCTAGTGGGCTACAGTCCACAGGGTTGCAAAGAGCATGATTAAGTGACTAACACATTCATATGTAACAGACATTTTTCCCCAAATGAATTCATGAAATGTTGGTCTTTTAAAAAGTTTGCTAATATTTAGATGTAGGTTGCAGAAAATAGTTTCAGATTTCAAACTATTTTTAAAAACACTTATTATTTAAACAATGTGTTTTGGAGAATATCTCAATAGCATGTTTCCCTATATCAGTTCTTACTGGTTTAGTCTGTAAGACATTAGCTGCTGCTGGGGCTGCTAAGTCACCTCAGTCGTGTCTGACTCTGTGCGATCCCAAAGATGGCAGCCCACCAGGCTCCGCAGTCCCTGGGATTCTCCGGGCAAGAATACTGGAGTGGGTTGCCATTTCCTTCTCCAATGCATGAAAGTGAAAAGTGAAAGTGAAATCACTCAGTCGTGTCTGACTCTTCACGACCCCATGGACCACAGCCCACCAGGCTCCTCCGCCCATGGAATTCTCCAAGCAGGAGTGTACTGGAGTGGGTTGCCATTGCCTTCTCCAGACATTAGCTGGATGCTGTTAAGAAAGGACTTGTCTCAGTATGAAAGCAAAAGAAGCAGAAGTAAAGACCCAAAGAAAAGTAAGACAATGAGCTTGGCCTTTGCCTACATTTATTTCCTAGGTTATCTTTAAACCCTTGCTTACCATCTGGAGGGACTTGCTTGACCTTGCTGGTGGTTTTTAAGTTTGTTCTTAAAACCTTTGATGACTTACAATGAAGATTTAGATGACAATTCTTCTTAAGCAAATGTCTAATTATTGTTAGATGATTGATTAGTTAGATTAGTTAATTGTATGATGCAAGCTCTGCTGCAATACAATACTTAATTCCAATTTTTCTAGTCCATAATGGGCTGGTTCATTTCACCACCGTTTTATTCTTTGACTGTGAGAGAAGCTACAGAAACTTTCAAGCCACTTTTATCTGTCTGCCAACAAGACACTTACCTATTCATTTGCCAAATGGCTGACTAATTTCTGGAAGGGAATCACTTTTATTTTCTGATATGGACTTGGCGTGTCTAGCTTTTATTTGAGGCAAAGGGCCAAGTCTCTTAAGAAGTTTGACCTGTGTCAAGGCTAAGGGCCTGCTGCTATTTTGTCTAAACAGATGGACTGTTCCCTAAAAAGATTTTAAACTCACCAACAGAAACAAACACTGGAATCATCTGGCATAATTTTTATCTTGCTTACTTGGCTTTGGGAAATGATGGGGGAAAAGACTTCAGATTTTCAAACTTCTAGCTCTTCAGATGCTTTTTCTGTTTACTCACTGATGTACAAGTCATATTTGGTTCATAAATTCTGTCTGACATGACAAGTCCTATTTTTACTTTTTAATATTTGACAAGCTCAGGGTGTTTTAGAATGAATAAATGCATGCATTTTCACAAGGCAGGGAAGCAAGCTCACAGGTTGCTCAATACTGCATGTGGGGCTGTTTTTAAGAAATCAGCTGTTGTTAAAACATGTTCAACAATAGTGCTGAGCTCTATGGTGTGTACCCGATTCTGCTTCTCAAGGTCCCGAATTATCATTTTATTTGATCTCCCAGACAGTTGTTTTCTTTTTCTTGGCACCAGACTAGACCCGTCTGCTAAAAATTATTTTGAAAATGTGGCCCTGAATTCCACTGTAATTCTGCCAGATCATCTAAGCAGGTCAATGTAAATCTCCCTTTAAATCGACCTGCTTCTGTGTCTTTCCAGATTGAAAAATTCTAGTAGTCACCTCTGTCTGTGGTTTACGCCTAATCGGGAGATTAATTCAAACAGGTTGTGAAGCGCCCTTGGGGAGCTTGGTGAGGGGGCGTCATGGTATTTTATTCCTGGGGCCTTTGAATTTCTGTTTCTGATATGAGAGGGCTGCTGAGCAAAGATGAAATACAGCGTGGTGACTCCTCCACCCTCCACATTTTAGGAGGGTCCACAAAAGGAAAGGAAGGGAGGGACCCAAACTCTGTTTATGTGGAATGATCTGAGCAGCAGGAAACTCCGTGTTCACCGCCTCTCCCGCCCATCCCAACCGGCTCTGCCACAGATGTTGGCCGGTCTAGCAAAAGCGCTTTCCTCTCCTTAGCTTTCTTCGAGGTGTCTCATACTCCAGAGACGCTGCAGCAGCCCTGGTGGGTCAGTGTGATTGACATCGCCGATTCCCTTCTTCCCAGCAGTGCTGGGAGGACAAGAGAAACGGGCACAGGGACGTTCTTGAGCTAAACGCTCATTTTGACCACTTATTCATCCACTGTCACCCAGCTGACAAATCCTGAGTTCCTCCAGGTGCAGCCCGGTATCAGGGTGCTGGGACCAGGTGGGACAGGAAATGTAAGGAACGCAAGCTTCCTTCGCCAATAGCCTCCCCTCCTAGCCGAGTGGGGGAGGGCGAACAAAGAGATGATGGAGCGGGATGAGTCCCTACAGTGACAAATGCTGTGATGGAATACAGTGCGATCTGGGGGGGCAGGTATTAATTCGGTTTTGAAACCCTCAGTTTAAGCGTTTAGCTCTGCCACGCTGGTTGCCTGGCTACCACACCCTGGCTCAAGGCTTGCTCCTGTGATTCTCTGTTCTGGATCATTCTTTCCCCAGATTTCCAATTGACATACTCTTAGAAAGGCCTTCCCTTACTACTACATGTATGTTATGTGTGTAGCATATATATTTGGGTTTTTCCATATTATGGAAAACCCAGGTAAACTTTTTGGCTAATCTGATATATCCTGAATCTCCTGAAAATTAGTTGCAAGCCTTTTAATGCGTCACCCCGAAATACTTAAGCATTTATCTCAAGAATAAAAGACATTTCCCACATAATCACAACACTAAAGCTAGGGCTCTTGGAATCTGAACTCCCTGGTGCCAAGAAATGTAACTGTTACTGAAACCAAGTTCCTCTGTTCACCACACAGCAGGCCAATAAATTGGGAGACAAGGAATAATGACTTTATTTGGAAAGCCAGCAGACAGAGAAGATTATGAACTTGGGTCCCCCAAAGCCATCTTATTGGTCTGGATCCAGTTTCTTTTATAGGACAGAGAGGGAGAAGAGGTGAGGAAGTAAAGTAAAAAGGCCATTAGTTTTGTCTGGCTTGGCCAGCATCGGGGAGGGGTTGTGTTAATTTCTTCTTTACCACAGGCTTTCACATGAGGGCAGGGTTCCCTGAGGCAGGCCATGATGTATGATTATAATAACAAAAGTAATGAAAAGCAAAGGTTAAAGTCAAAGAAACAGATCTAACATGGAGTGCTGTTTTGCTCTTGCCTGCTAGATAACCTGCCCCAAATCTCTTCCATCCAGCCTGGATGCAGAGCCAAGGCTTTTGCTGATGGTGTCCCTGAGTCAGATCACAAGGGTTTTGCCCTGGAGGGTGGTATGTCTTGGTGTCCTGGGTGTGCCACGAAGAACTCGGAGGGCTCTGGCTGGAAGTGGCCTGTCTGCAGAGCTGCCTTTCCTTCAGCCTGTATAAGGGATTGAGATCCTAAGAGTACCCGTCTCCCCATCTACCTCCCAAGGATTATCTCAGGCAGGAAGGGCTTCCTATATCCTGGAGTCACACAGGGTCCTACATTCAGAAGGGCCTGCCACTTGGTTTAAAGCTACGCTGTTGCCATCTTGAAATTCTTATTACTTTTGAACAAGAAACCCCAACCTCTTTAAAACCTAGACTTCACACCTATTAAGTAGCTCTTTCTGATCACAGGGTACAAGAATTTAAATAATTAATTTGAATATTACTCAGCCATAAAAAGGAGTGCATTTGAGACAATTCTAATGAGGTGGATGAAACTAGAGCCTATTATACAGAGTGAAGTAAGTCAGAAAGAGAAAAATAAATATCGTATACTAACACATATGTATGGAATCTAGAAAGATGGTGCCGAAGAATTTATTTGTAGGGCAGCTATGGTGAAACAGACATAGAGAACAGACTTACGAACACAGGGAGAAGGGAGGAGAGGGTGGGAGGTATGGAGAGAATAACATGGAGACTTAAACTACCATATGTAAAATAGATAGCCAACGGAACTTTGCTGTA
>SJXQ01004638.1:0-53724 GCA_006408695.1 Aepyceros melampus | reverse complement strand
GGAACTTTGCTGTATGTCTCAGGAAACTCAAACAGGGGCTCTGTATCAACCTAGAGGGGTGGGTGGGGAGGGAGATGGGAGGGAGGTTTAAGAGTGAGGGAACATATGTATACCTATGGCTGATTCATGTTGAGATTTGACAGAAAACACAAAATTCTGTAAAGCAATTATCCTTCAATTAAAAAATAAATAAATTTTAAAAAGAAACAGCACATCAGCTGCTGCCTATAAAGAACCTCAGAAACGTTTAAAAATTAATAGAAACAGGAGGTTGAGGTCTGTGCAGACCACTTTGAACCTGAATTCCGTGAGGATTCTGTTGCAGTTCGTGCCAAGGTAGCATGCCACCATTTCCACAGCCAGCCAGAAGGCATCCTGCAGGAGGCTTCGGGCGAGGATGGTGTTCTGAAGGCTCGTGGCACACGTCCACCTGAAGGCAACACTGGTTCAAGGCTCAGAGGTGACCCTGCCCGGACCAGCTTCCGTGTCCTTGGTCTCACTAACAAGGACAGATAACGTCTGTCTCATTATGCACTGAAGATTGATGAAGCTTTGAAAACCAGCAGTGGCTTTACATCAATACCAATTTAAAGGAACTACAGAGACTGGAGGAATCGCTAACTACACCTGCGTAATATCATCAGCCTAACCAGTGTGGGAAACTCTCAGGATGTACAATTGTTCCCTTAATCAAATAATTTGCAAAACTTAAAAAAGAGAGATAAAAAGGGAATTTATAGATTTCTTAAGACTTAATGGGCACACATTAATCACAATGTGTGAATCTGATTCAGATCTTGATTTACAAGAAAAACTATAAAATTTACAATTATGAAACAATGTAAAATTTGAATTTTGACTATTTGCTTTTCAGGATTTATTAATTGTTTAAGCTGTGCTCATTGTATCATAGTTATTTTTTTTTTAAATCCTTGTCTATTAGGGATATATAGAGAAATATTTAAGGATATTTGGGGGGTAGACTTGCCATTGTTTAATGGGTTTTGGGGCTGGATGACTGGTATGTGAGGGTTCATTTTACTATTTTTTTAAAAATTTTGTGTATATATTCAAAATATATTGGAATAAAAAGTAAAAAAAAAAACTTGGTTAAAGTCATATTGAAGTTATAACCTAAAGTTATACTATAATTATAACATATGTAACTTGGAACTTAAATATATTATAATGATGTTTTTGAGCTGTGGTGTTGGAGAAGACTCCTGAGAGTCCCTAGGACTGCAAGGAGATCCAACTAGTCCATTCTAAAGGAGAACAGCCTTGGGTGTTCTTTGGAAGGAATGAAGCTAAAGCTGAAACTCCAGTACTTTGGCCACCTCATACGAAGGGTTGACTCATTGGAAAGACTGTGATGTTGGGAGGGATTGGAGGCAGGAGGAGAAGGGGACAACCGAGGATGAGATGGCTGGATGGCATCACCGACTCAATGGACATGAGTCTGAGTGAACTCCGGGAGTTGGTGATGGACAGGGAGGCCTGGTGTGCTGTGATTCATGGGGTCACAAAGAGTCAGACATGACTGAGTGACTGAACTGAACTGAGCTCAACTGATGATAATATTATCAATAGTGATAAAAATAAATAAATAAATGCGGAAGAAAAGAAGAACTCCAAATCATTAATGTGGACAACCTGTCCTCAAGAAGGCAGGGCACAGCTCCCCCCTCCTTAAGTGTAGCCTCAGCATAATAGCTTTCTTTCTTTTTTTTTTGGCCATGCTAAAATTTTAATTCCCTGACCAGGGATCGAATACATGCCCCCTACATTGGAAACGCAGAATCTTTACCACTGGACCCCCAGGGAAGTCGATGGAAAGGGCAAGAAAAAGAGCAACTGTGCAGTGGAGAAGCCTGCCCCATACCACTTCAAGCCAGATGATCAAAGATAATGCCAACAGTGGGGAAGCTGCTGATGGTACGTGCTCCTGACAGGATGTGACGAGCATGAGCCCTTGCCTCTGTCATCTTCCTCCTAAAAATGGAGTAACTCAGTCTAATCTTGGGAGTAGCATCAGACAAACCCAAACTGAAGGCCATTTTACAAAATACCTGATCAGTTCTCATAATTGTCAAGGCGCTCAAAACAAGTCAAGTCTGAGAAACCCACAGCCAAGAGGAGCCCAAAAAGACATGGCAAATACATGCAATGGGGGGAGAAGTCCTGGATAGGAACCTGGAACAGAAAAAAGATATTAAACAAAAACCAAGGAACCTCAATAATGTATGGCTTTAATAATAACGTATCAATCTTTGGTTCTTTAACTGTAAGAAATGTGCCATACAAACGTCAGATGTTAATAATAGGAGAAACTGGGTATACAGGCATCTCTGGGTATCTCTCTTCACAATAATTCTGTAAATCTGAAAGTAAACTCTAAAAAGGAAAGTGTATTTAGACAAAGCAAGCTGTTGATGGTTGGGTTTAGTGTGGTAGTGCACTGAGATTCTTAGGATTTTTCATCTCTGTTGCAGCCTGCTTTTGCCCTCAGCGGTCCTGCACTTCTTGGTAAAGACTGCTTAAGTCTGTTTCTGAGAGAAGAAAGGGAACATGCCTGAAAGCTGGTATTTCACAGGCATTTATCTCTCTCCTAAGTTTGAAGCTCTCTGTTTCAGAAGAAGGAGCAGGCTGCTGCCAGCTTCAGACCCACTGCTAGTTTCCACGGCAGGGACTGCAGACACCCTGTCCTCCTGCACCTTCCTGGGGTGGGTGCAGGAGGGCAGGGAGAAAACCTGGATTAGCTCAATGAGGCTGGTTCCTAAGAATCTGGTCGGGTTGAACAGAGTCCCTCCATCCCTGTCTCAGCCAAGGTGCCTTTCTTTTCTACCTTTGTCCTTATAGCTCTCTGGGATGACTCTTGAGAGACCCTGGCAGTAATTGTAACAGAGGGTGAAAAGATGGCAAAGTCAGGGGATGAAGATAAATTATGCAGGGAAAATATTTTTCATTTTTGTTCACAATAAGGAGGGAGAAATATTACAAGGTTCGGGAATTCCTGGCTCTTCACTCACAAGTGGTCCATTCGTTTGACTGTCTCATTGAGTGTCAGCTTCTTGCTTAGGCCCTTCCCCACCTGGCAAATTCGTCTAGACGGACACTCTGTGCCGCAGTGCGTGGTGATCGTGCGCTTAGATGCTCTTTTCCCACTTCCAGTGGCTACTGAGATGGTGCTGCCAAATACCCGAGTCTTCTGCCACTCCACAAGAACGCCCTCGAGAGCCTGGAAAACAAGTTTCCCGAGTGAGGATCGGAGCCAGATAGAGGCGGTCCCCTGGGTGGGCTGTTCTGCGGGAAGAAGATTTAGTGAGGATCTACAAAGACTATGATCTTCTTCTTTTTTAAGAAAGGAAATGCTGGAGTCCTTGGACCAATTTTCAGTGTCTTTGGGAGCCCTAGGTGTTTATTTTTCCCAAACATATTCTTTGGATGAGACTGGAGGAGACTGTGTGTCCAAGCACACACAGATGGTAAACCCATGGCTTCCATCAACAGCAGCAAAGAAATCAGCTTGACGCAAGCAGGGGACCTCTGAGACAGGAAATGAAGACTCGGGGGATGCGGGAAAATTTCCGCAGTCAGAATGCTAGGCGGCTCCCAGGAGGCTCCCAAAATGCCGCGGAATTCTGTCTTTCCCAAGAGAGACATCTTTTAAATGACAGCAAAGTAGATATTGAGCTGGGTACTCAATCAAGTCATTGGAGAGTTGTTCTGATTCTCTTCAGTTTTCCTCACTGGATAATAAAGCCATTAAATGTTATTGTTCAGAAAGAACTGCAAGAAAATATAAGTGAACATTAATCTCTTGAGATAGAGAAATGGTTTCTAAACATGATGTTAAAGACAGAACATAAGGAAAATCAGTGAATTGGACACAGTAAAAACTAAACATGTCTATATATTTTTAAAACCACTGTAAACGACATTAAAAGTCAAATGACAACCTTGAATGATATTTCCAACACACATAGCGGATCTAAGGTTTAAAATCTTAATACACAAGAAACTCTTCTAATCAGAATAGAATAACAGAAAAAAATCTGTTAACAATCAAAATGGGTATTTATAAGAAAAAATCAGCTAGCTAAAACTTTTGTGAAAAAAATTTCTATAAAACTTGCAAAGGAAATTGAGTGTTAGTCACTCAGTCTTGTCCGACTCTTTGTGACCTCATGGACTATAGTTTACCAGGCTCCTCTGTCCATGGGATTCTCCAGGCAAGAATACTGGAGAGGGTTGCCATTTCCTTCTCCAGGGGATCTTCCCGACTCAGAGGTCGAATGCTGGTCTCCTGCACTGGAGGCGGATTCTTTACCATCTGAGCCACCAGGAAATGCACATTAAAACGATCATGAAGAACCATTTCCTTAGTAAATTGCTAAGAAAAAATACCCTGCATTGGTAAGCATCATTTAAAAAATCATACCTTCACATATGTAGAATATAAGTTGTTATCAAAAGTCTTAAAAGTAAATTTTTCCTTTGACCTCTTGCCTGGAAAAATCCCATGGGCGGGGGAGCCTGGTGGGCTGTAGTCCATGGGGTCGCTATGAGCCGGACACGACTGAGCGACTTCACTTTCCCTTTTCACTTTCATGCATTGGAGAAGGAAATTGCAACCCACTCCAGTGTTCTTGACCTGGAGAATCCCAGGATGGTGGAGCCTGGTGGGCTGCTGTCTGTGGGGTCGCACAGAGTAGGACGCGACTGAAGCGACTTAGCAGCAGCAGCAGCAGGAATTGTTGAAAAGAAATAATTAAACATGTGTACAAAACTGTGTATTCAAGGATGTTCAATTCATTTTTTCTTAGCAGTTTACAAAGGAAATGGTTCTTCATGGTTGTTTCATTGGGACCCCGATGTGGGGGCCCCTGCTGCTCTCTAACTGCTAAACAGTAGAAGGTTGAGACGCTGCCGGGGATGGGGCTTCTGCTGGAGCAGGGCCAGGTGTTTGAGCTGACTTTCAAACATTCAAAATACTCATCATGCTCCTTATTTGCAAAACAGAAACAGACTCATGGACTCAGAAAACAAACCTGGTTACCAGGGGTATAAGATAGGGGGAAGGAATAGTTAAGGAGTTTGGGGTTGGGATGAACGTGTACACACTGGTATATTTAAAATGGACACTAAACGAGGACCTACTGGGTAGCACAGGGAAATCTGCTCATTGTCATGTGGCAGCCTGGATGGGAAGGGAGTTTGGGGGCGAATGGATACACGTATATGAGTGGCTGAGTCTCTGCTATTCATCTGAAACTTTCACAATATTGTTATTGGCTATACCCAATACAAAATAAAAAAAGTTTTACATGCTTATGTTCCTGTTGCTATGATGAATAGCAAGAATGATCAGGCAGGCTGCATTCATTCACCCTCACCTCCAGGCTTGCAGTGTTTAAGTGCCTGGCATCCTGTGCTGGCCGTTGTCCCCAGCAATGCCCAGGGATGGCTTTGCTTCCTCCACCTCCTATGGGAGGACTAGGGTCCGGGGCGGGGGTGAGAGAGGCCTGAGGTCTTATTGGTTAAGGGAAGCCCCAGTGCTGAGATTGCAAATAAAACAGGTTTTCCCCTTTCTCTTTGAGTGAAAGCAGGGAGAGGCAGGCGTGTCTAGGTCTCTGAGTCACTGATGGGCCAGTTTCAGTCTTTCCTGAGGCTTTCTCGGTGTTTTTCTCCTTGTTTCTGGAGCCTGGCATGTTGCAGGTGTTTCCCTAACGTTTTCTGGCAAACAGGGAAGTGGATGCTATAGAGGCTGAATTAAAGGACAGACAGGCTGATGGCTGATTGGGGAGCTTGGGGAGCTCAGGCTGGCCTGCTGGAATTCCTTGAACTCTCCCCTCCTTTAAACTTCCTGGAGGGAGGGGTGTGCCAGCCCTCACCCCACTCCCACCCACGCCCTGGAGCAGTTTTTCCTGGTCTCAACCCCGAAGGGCAAGCAACAGCAGGCTGCCCAAGCTGGAGAAAGCCTGCTGCTGCTGCTGCTGCTAAGTCACGTCAGTCGTGTCCGACTCTGTGTGACCCCATAGACAGCAGCCTACCAGGCTCCAGTCCCTGGGATTCTCCAGGCAAGCCAGCCAAACACTGGCTATTTGGGGGCAAATAAAGCAAGCTATTCAATAGTTATGGGTTAAAAGGGTGTTTTTCCAGGTGAGGTAGGTCTCTTGGGAGAAGGACAACTAGCAAAATTTGCAAACCAAGTCCCAAATCCTGGGTGTTCATGTTCACAAAGCTGGAGTTCATAGAGATCGAGGTGGATGAGTGGTGAGCACCTAAGGAGATGTCACTGGATATCAGGGGATTCTGGTGTCCAGGACTAGAAAAACCTGTTTCTTTAGATCTTGGGTCTGAATAGAAGTTTATTTGCAGGTGAGAACATGCAGGATTAATACCAGTAGGAAACTGGGCTTCAGGCCAATGATTCACTGCCAGGGAAATAGAGCAGAAGAGAGAAACCACAGATATCCGCAGGGCGGCTCCAGAGCGGACTCGGGGTCCAACCAGAGGGATGCTGGCTAGGGCCCCACTTCCCCACTGAGGGCTGTGGGCAGGGCAGGGCCGCCAGAGGCTGGCCGTCAGGCAGAGTTTTCCCTTCTTGAATCTAGTATGTTAATTACCTCCTTCATCTTTGTACATTCCCATCCCATGGATTCTTTCTTCCTCTGAATATCAACCTGCCCCAGGCTCTCTTATTGTAAAAAAAGAGGAATCCTACATTGCTCTCACTTGACTACCAGCACTCATTGTCCCTTTTATTACCAAAATTTTTCAAAAAGACATCTACACGCAATGTCCCTCCTCCACCTTCCTAAATTCCTTAGAATATGACTTTCTTGGAGGCTTAACTGGTATTGCTACTAAAGGTCACCATGACCTCTAAGTCCCCAGTTGAGATTGGCCTCTGCTCAGCAATCCTTGTTGACTTTTGAAAGAAGACTTTTCCTATATACATATATATGTATAGAAATACATACGTACACACACATATACATAATTTTTAAAAATACTGACATTTTGGTTTTTTAATTTTATTATTGGAGCATAATTGCTTTACGATGTTGCGTTCGTTTCTGCTGTGCAACAAAGTAAGCCAGCTCTGTGGGTGCATACATCGCCTCCCTCTTGAGCCTCCCACCCCGCTGCCGCCCTCTAGGTTGTCGCAGACGCTGAGCTGCCCCCCTGAGCCACACAGCTGTTTCCTAGCAGCTATCTATTTCGCACATCCTAGTGTATCTCCGTCAGTTCTGCTCTCTCAATTCATCCCGCCCTCTCCTTTCCCTACTGTGTCCACAAGTCCTTTTTCTACGTCTGTGTCTCTATTCCTGCCCTGCAAATAGGTTCATCTGTGCCACTTCTCTAGATTCCACGTGTGTGGTGCTTCGTCCCTCAGTCACGCCTGACTCCTGCGACCCCCTAGACTGTAGCCCGCCAGGCTCCTCGCCCCATGGGATCGTCCGGGCAAGAATGCTGCAGTGGGTTCCCATTTCCTCCTCCAGTCCAACTCTTTAGGACCCCATGGACTGTAGCCCTCCAGGCTCCTTTGTCCATGGGTTTTCCAGGCAAGAATACTGGAGGGGGTTGCCGTTTCCTCCTCCAGATATGTGTTAATATATAGTATTTGTTCTTGTCTTTCTGAAATTGCTACCAAAGGTCACAGTGGCCTTTAAGTCCCCAATATGGTCACCTCTGCTCAGTTCTTCTCCTTTCTGACTCTTTGGTAGCTTTGACAACGGTAGCACGGCTATCACTTGGAATTGTTTTGTTTTTGACTGCGGGGGCATCTCAGCTTCTTGAATTCCTGCCCCTGGGACTGTTTGCTTCTGTTTCCTTCTTGGACTAGTTTCCCTACTCTGCATACAGAAAGCAGACAGATCCTACTGGGATGAGTCTGCACTTGGCTGAGCTTCACCCAGTGCCTGGCGTTGTGAGCACCAGGGAAATGTAGGCCTGAGAGAAAAGAGCCTGCCCTCCCCGCCGCGAGCTGTGCTCCCACAGCTCTGCACGCACCTCCGCTGTGGGCCGTGCTCGGATCTGTTACTGCAGAGTGGCCGGTTCCCTCTACAGACACGAGCATTCCACAGGCTTTCTGACTCACTCTGAGCCCCAGTGAGTGGCACTGGTGGGGTACTGGAGGTTCTCCTGTTGTTTGCTTGCTTGTAGAAGGACCTTGGCCGGAGCAACCCAAGTGTGTGTTTCTAGGAGGCTGTGGCTGTCAAAGCTGCAGGTTTGTGTTTCTAACTGCCTACTGGGCACAGTCACATAAATGTCTCAATGTCCCTAAGACCAAACTCATGGTTCAAAACAGTCATTCTCCCAGAAAGACTCAAGTTCGCAGCTGCTCTCCGTTACGTCTGACGCCACCCGATCCGGGGGCGTCTTGCTTCGCTACCGCTCATCCGAACCACTTTTCTGTTCTCAGAACCTCTTCTCGGCTGAGGCCTTTCCACCTGGACTGACACGCAGGCCTCCTCACTGCTCTCCTCACCTCCCGACTCTCCATTCTCTGATCCAAGCACGTCGGGGCCAATCAACCTTGAACCGTTTTGGTTCTGTCACTTCTGTATCCTCAGTTAGTCATCAAATATAGTTCAGGTAGTAAGAAGATTTGGATGCAGGACATATGTGTCTGATCCCGGGTTGGGAAGATCCTCTGAAGGAGGAAATGACAGCCCACTCCAGCATCCCTGCCTGGAGAATCCCATGGACTGAGGAGCCTGGCGGGATACAGTGGATAGGGTCCCAAGAGCCAAACATGACTGAAGTGACTGAGCGCGCAGGTAGCCCTCAGGCCACATCTCCCTGGCCCGTTCCTCTCCTTTCTCCACAGACAGCAGGCCTCTCACCTGGGTAACTTAGTCTTGGAAAACCCTCTCCCTAGCTTTCACCAGCTAAGTGCCATCTGCCCGAGGCCGCCTTCCCTGTAACCATGGTTCGAAGCGGTCTTCTCTTCTCTGGTCTCCTAAGAAGAAGCTTTGTTTGTGCCTCCCCACAGGAAGGAGTGGAGATACCACAGGCGATGTCATCTCTTCTCTTGAGGGCAGCGCTGTGTCCACAGTGCCCGGCACATTCGAGGAGATGGACGTTCATTTGCCTGATTGAGTGAATCGCTTTATGGAAACTTTTCTCCCGGAGATCTGAGATTTTCCCACAGTTACCGTTACCAGCTCATTTCCACCCGAGATAGGTCTGTGATGGTTGGTCCCTATGGAAAAAAAGATTCCATTAGGATTAGGCTCTGTGTGCCAAGTATATACAATCTAAAGAATGAGCCAAAGGGATGCTCAGACATGGGGTTTATTGAGGGCCAGTGAGAGGGAGGGGAGGGGCATTTATGGGGACAGTGGAGCAGTTAAGACCTGTTTGGAAAGTTTTCTTGAGTACTGAGGTTTTAAACTCACAGCACATCTGATTCCCCGTTCGGTCCTTGGTCTGACACTGTATCAGCCTGGGAACATACTTAGGAGTTCCTCCTGGCTTTCTTCTGAATATCCTTGTTTCCTTTCCCCCCTTTTCTGTCTCTCAGCCTATCCTGTAACCCATTTCTACAGAATCTTAGTTCCTGAACTTGATATTTCCAAGGAGCTATTGTACAAAGCAGAGGAAAAGAGAAGCAGCAGATATTTTGCCAACAAGGGATGCTGTTTTTAACCCTCTACAATTTGACATCATCCAGTGCTTCTGCCTCCTGGCTTCGAGGGGGCACAGGAGGTGTTTAGTAGGAAGACCCGGCTGGATCAGAGGAGCCATGGGGCTCTGCAGGAGAGAGAAGACTGCAACCAGCCTGTATGTAGTGGAGTTTTACAGGTACTGATTAAACTCTTGTTAGCACCCCACTCCAGTACTCTTGCCTGGAAAATCCCATGGGTGGAGGAGCCTGGTAGGCTGCAGTCCATGGGGTCAAGAAGAATCGGTTGCGACTGAGCGATTTCACTTTCACTTTTCACTTTCATGCATTGGAGAAGGAAATGGCAACCCACTCCAGTGTTCTTGCCTGGAGAACCCCAGGGACGACAGAGCCTGGTGGACTGCCATCTATGGGGTCGCACAGAGTCAGACACGACTGAAGCGACTTAGCAGCAGCAGCAAAAAGCAATTACTAAATGATTACACACCTGTGGCTGACCCTTCCTAAGAATGTGGTGTGAGGCCTACCTTATCAAGTCATCTAGGATCTTGCTAGAAATCTAGAATCTGAGTCCTGTTTCCCAGGCCCGAGTCAGAATCTGTATTTTAGCGCGATTCTATAATGATTTCTGTTCACATCAAAGTTTAAGAAGCACTGCCATGGACATTCTACGCTGGGCTCTTAAAAATGTGTTCTGAGAGCTGGTATAGAAACGCAGCGACCAGCCAAACTGCAGAGGCAGAGAGGAAGAGTCACTACTGAACTGCCCCATTTCCCCCAGTCCTCACCGGGTTGCCTCTCTTTCTGGCTCAAATCAAAGGGCAGTTGCAATTTGAGAGGCCACTGGAACGGGGCAATGGGGAGGAGGAGGGAGTGGAGGGGCCCTAAAGAGATGCCCGTGCTCCCCACTGCTGTTCTCACGATCTGTGGAGTTGTTTTCTGCAGGTGAAGGTCCTCACCTGCTTTGAAGAAAGAATTCGTGAAAGTGACCGAAATTGCAGAGCAGACAAGAAGTTTATGAGAAGTACAGTACATGCGGGATAGTGCCCTGGCAAACCTGCCGAGTGAGACACACCCTACAGGGGAAGCTTAGGCTATTAATGTGGAGTTAGTCTTCCAGGACTTAGACGAGGGTGACTCCCCTTTTCCCTCCCCTATGATCGCTTATCTATAATTTCTTATTTGGGCTTCCACCAGGCGCCATCTTGAACCTTTCCAGAAACAAACCCCACAAGGGTGTGTGTGTCAAAACCACAATACTAATGATATTGCAATGATGTTACGAAGAAACCACGGTTACTAGAAGATGTCTTAAGACCCCTTCTGTGCACCTGTCAGTCTGGGAAATCCTCTCAACCACAAAATTGAGGCCGCTATGGAGGGCTGTTTTGTCTTTCACCCAATCAGGGTGCGTCATTCCCGCGGATCCTTGTCTTGGAGGGTCAGCGTGAAACTGGCTGCAGCAGATTAACCTGGGTCCCATCTATCTGCTACTTCAGAATGACTCCTGCTGTTTCTGTGGGGCAGGTTAGGGGGAGGTCGAGGCAAGAAGCCAGAGTGAGGAGCTTTGGGTGTTTCCTAAAGGACCGCCAGCCTGACTGGTTCAAGAGAAAGGCCGCTCCAAACCTTGAAACAATTGAAATGTCCATCAGGAGATGAATGGATAACTAGACTGTGGTGTCGAAGAAGGAAATGGCAACCCACTCCAGTATTCTTGCCTGCAGAATCCCAGGGAGAGAGGAGCCTGGTGGGCTGCCATCTGTGGGGTCACACAGAGTTGGACACGACTGTAGCAACTTAGCAGCAGGAGCAGATTGTGGTGTAGCCATATGGGGAAGCCTTTGTTTCTGTTTAGTCACTCAGTCGTGTCCAGCTCTTTGCATCAGCAGGCTTCCTGGTCCTTCACCATCTCCCATAACTTGCTCAAGCTCATGTCCATTGAGTCAGTGATGCCATCCAACCATCTCATTGCTGAGATGGAATGAATTTTTGATGTATGTGGGAACATGGATAAATCTTAAAATAATTTTTCTGAAAGTAGCCAGACTCTCCCCCCCAAGAAGAGCAATTTCGTATGATTGCATTTATGTAAAACTGTAAAAATGCAACTAACCTATAGTGACAGCAGGTTAGCAGCTCTTGAGACTGAGGGGCCAGCAAGGGCGGGAGGAGGGACTACTGAGGGGCACCAGGAAAGCTTTGGGGGCGACAGCTTTTCTATCTCGATTCCTGTGAGGGTTCCTGATGGGGTTGCAGTTTAGCCGCTCAGTCTTGTCTGATTCTTGAGACCCTGTGGACTGAAGCTCACCAGGCTCTCTATTCATGGAATTTCCTGGACAAGGATACTAGAGCAGGACACAACTAAGCACACACTCAAGATGCTGCCACAGGCTGACATTTCTCATCCGGATGTGGGGAGAGAGGCAGTGGCGTGGCCCTTCAGGAGAGGCTGACTGGGAATGTGTCATCGTGGGTGTTTATGCAGCCGGCTTAGAGGCAGAGTCCATCTCTGGCTTCGGATTTTAAACTTTAAGGCACAATTTACATAGGGCAAAATTCATCCTCACTGTAAAGTTCTGGTGGACTTTGAGGAATGTGTACAGTAGTGGAACCACGACCCTAAGCGAGATCTAAGTAGGGTCATGAACCCTCCACCACTCCCAGAATCTCCCCACGCCACTTTGTAGCCAGTCCCTCTCCTCACCCCCAGTCCCTGGCAACTACTGGTCTGTTTTCTGCCCCTAATGTTTTGCCTTTGCAAGACTCTCATGAAAATATCATAATAGAGGAAAAGCAGGGTCTGGCTACTTTTTTTCCCCTGTTTCCTCAGAATAATACTTTAACAATCTGAAAATCTGTTGTTTTGGCTTTAAGTCTTGCAAAATGAGTGGCAAATCAAAGACTCGTTCACTATCTCTGTGTGGGTATATGTCTCAGTGTGGACAAATGTCTATGTCTATAGATACTTTTGCCTTTTATAGTCATTTTATCCCCACTTAATTGGTACATAAAGTCATTATTTTCACAATGCTAAAACCTAAATTGTATATTGTAAATCTAACACTCTCTTCTTCCAAACCTGCCTCTGTCTCTCCTCTAAGTCTGCTCCGTAGCCTCCATTAATGGCAGACCTTTGGAGACCACCAACATTCATAGTTTGAGAAACCAGAAATGAATGCTGGATCTTAAGTCCCTGTGACCTTTATTGTATAATGTTTTTGAGGGTCATTCCTGTTGTGGAATGTATTAGTAAAAATGTTCCTTACTTTTCGTTGCTGAGTAACAGTTCGTTGCATGGGTTCAGCATCGTTTATCCATTCCCAGTGAAAGGAGCCTTAAGGCTGTTTCCAGCTTTGGGCAATTCTGAATAAGCCTACCGTAAACATGGACATATAACAAACTTGATGTGAATGTTTGCTGCTAAGTCACTTCAGTCATGTCCGACTCTGTGCAACCCCATAGACGGCAGCCCTCCAAGCTTCCCCGTCTCAGGGATTCTCCAGGCAAGAACACTGAAGTGGGTTGCCATTTCCCCCATCCCTGGGAAGCTTGGTGGACTGCCCTCTATGGGGTTGCACAGAGTCGGACATGACTGAAGTGACTTAGCAGCAAACATTCATATCAAGTTTGTTATATGTCCATAGGTTTTTATTCCTAAGACTGGGATTGTTGGGTCATATGTCATGTATTTAACCTTATAAGAAACTGGCAGACTGATTTCTGAAATGGTTGTACCACTTTACATTCCCACCAGTAGTGTGTGAACATTCTAGTTCTTTCACATCCTCAGTTGGAGGATGGTTTCATCCTCAGTTGTGAAACCGTTTCACACCAGCAGTTGGTACTGTTGGCGGAGTTTAGTTTTAGCTATTCTAATAGGTGGTAGTATCTCAGTGTGGCTTTAATTTGCTTTTCTCTAAGGACAAGTGGTACTGAGCATCTTGTCATGTGCTTGTTTGACATCCGTCTAGCTTTTAAGGGACCCATTCAAAAGGTTTGCTCTAGTTTCATTCTTAGTAGTTGAGATTGAGGCTCTATACAACAGGACAATTGTAGCTGTCGACACAAGCGGTTTTAGAAACGCAGACTACAGCAGGGCACCCTGAGAAATGGGTGGGGAGGGGGAGACTGCATCAGAAGGGTCAGTGTCAGGGCGTTTAGATAAACTGCAGAAAGGCAGAGGGAATGAGTTCTCAGTGGCTCTCCTGCATGGAGGAGGTCAGGTAGAGAGAGGGGTCCCGGTTCTGTAGAGGAGGAAATGTACAATTAGCCTATGGATGGCAAGAAACACTGCTATTCTGGAAGTCAGCTCAGTGAGACTCCACTTCCTTGGACCTTTCTGGAGAAGTGGGAGGCAGAGTGATAAATTAGTAGGAATTTAGGAATTACAAACACAAAATACAGAACTGCAAAAACTGTGGCTAGAAAACTACATTGTATTCAGCTTCTTGTCAAGGTCCCTAAAGACTGTTTCTGAGAGCTCTCTCCTCCTTGGCGGATTCGACGTGATGGTTTGCTTCTCTGCTGAAGCGGAGACGTTCCCATGATTGCTGTGCATTTACGTGCTAGCTTAGATTGCTCAAGAAACATCTCAGTGCTATTTCGGTTGAGGACTCAGGGTGTGAGGGGGCCACCAGGTGGCTTATTTCCCTGCTGTTCTGCCCAGCCCGCCTTCCTGGGCCCTCAGTCTGCGCAGACCCTCCGAGTCCTGGGACGGGGAGAAGGAACAAGCCACGGACAGCCCGGGGCATTGCTAAAGTGGGGCTGGAAATGTGGATTTAATTCACAGCAGGCAGGCAGACTGGGCCAGGAGCGGATGCCTTCCACGCACATCTGTTCCCAAAGATCACCGCAGAGAGCAAGCGAGTCTGGGGTACATTCCTCCACGACAGGGCCAGGAGAGGAGGCAGAGGGAATCTGTTCAAGCGGGGTCTGCCTCGTGGAAGTGCAGCAGCGGGGCACCTTGCTCTGGGCACCAGACACTCTTCTGCAGATAGCTGTGCTGGTCCCGAGCCTGCAGGGCAGGGCCTGTGGTCATCCTTTTTGTATACCCTGTGCCTACAGCACCTGTTTAATGGCAACAGGACAGATAAGGCAGGAGGAGTGCCGGGAATGCCAGAGGCTGGCTCTCCCAGGAAGAAAACTTGAGAAGCTTGTATGACTTTTGCTCTCTGCAGAGCTCTTTAGAAGACAATCAGTGTTAAGCAACCAGCCCCCAGGCCAGGCCCCACAGGCCTTAGTGGGTCACTGTTCTGTTTTGCTCAGGAAAGCTGTCCCCATGAAGCACTTAGGGGTTGGGACCTGGGCCAGAAGTTACTCTCAGTCTCATAAACCTATTCTGAAGGTTTATAGATTTTTTTATTTGCAGGCTTAGAGACAACTTAGTCTCAAACATTTCTCTTTGCACAGTGAATAATTCCTTTCCCCATCACTTCCCACTTCCTGACGCTGTCCTTCCTGTAAACTCACATGAAAAAAAGGCACATTCTTTCCCTTTTCTGCCTCTAACCACCTTAGAGATCAAAGGTGATTCTGTTCCTGATGATCTGCTTCCTTTAACTGGGTGGGTGGATTGACCCAGAGGATCAGGTGTGACTGGGTTCGCCGACCCAGGGCATCAGCTGGTCATTCCCATTTCACCAGAGAAAGATCATTATTAGAAAAGGCCTGGGGACTTCCCTGGTGGTCCAGTGGTTAAGAATCTACCCTGCAAGGCAGGGGATGTGGGTTCAAACCCTGATTATGGAACTAAGATCCCACATGGTGAGGAGCAACTAACCCATGTGCAGCAACTAAAGAGTCCATGAGCCACAACAAAAAATGCAGGTGACACAGTGAAGACCTCGCCTACCACAGCTAAGATCCAGTGCAACCAAATAATAAATTAACACTAAAAAAAGACGACGACCTGGGGCTTATTCCTCAAGGGGCCCTGGCTTCACACTGCAAAATCTTCCTTCTCCAAACCTCCACAGCTCTGGCCCCTACTGTCCTGGAGTCTCCAGCAGAGTCACTTGGGCGGAGAGTTGCTAGAGAATTTATTCTATAGAGGCTTCAAATAGCAGCTCTTAACTGTTTAGGCATTGCTGCCACATATAAGTTTAGTTCATTGATTCCTGTAACTATTTATTATGCTGTATTTGCTGTTGTCATTAATCATTTAGATTTACAAGTAAGTCTAAACGATTAAGAAATCCTTACTCATAGCTTGCCCAGCCCTGGAACCTGGAGAAATCATCATTACACATGCTCTCCCCTTAGGTGCCCTTGAGCGCCCTCTCACTGCACGTACAAAACGGGAGTCCAAGGGCGGCTGCTTTGCTTTCTCTTTTTTTTTAAATTAATTTTTATTGGGGTATAGTTGCTTTACAATGTTGTGTTAGTTTCTACTGTACAGCAAAGTGAATCAGCTATATGTACCCATATATCCCTTTTTTGGATCTCCTTCCCATTCAGCTCACCACAGAGCACTGAGTAAAGCTCCCTGTGCCACAGAGGTTCTCACTAGCTGTCTACTTTATACAGAGTATCAATAGCATATGCATACATTAATCCCCGTCTCCCAATCCACCCCACCCCCTTTTCCCCTTGCGATCCACGTGTTTGCTCTCTACGTCTATGTCTCCGTTTCTGCTTTCTAAATAAGACTGTACTAACTAGACACAGGTGGGAGGATGGTGTTTTTTTTTTTTTCTTTCTGCTCCCCAAACAACTCATTTTCTGGTATAGAGAATAACAGAGCTAAATATTTTATTAGGACAGCAAACACCAGGAACACATAAAGAGCTTAGTGTGGAGAGAGAAGAGGGGAATTTTAAGGACTGGCAAGGAGGACCTTCTTACAAAAAATAATGCACACCCATGGGAGAGAAATTATAAAATTCAGAGAAGTAAATTGGATAAAGTTAAAGTCACCCATTATCCCCTGATTCTGAGTTAATTAACATTTTGACGTTTGCTCCAAGTGCATATATTGGAATGCGAGTATTTGCCCTTGCATATGAATATGTGTGTTTACATACAATTTTTCTTTTACAAAATAGCATTCTGTGCATGTTTCATAACTTGCCTTAAAAAAATCAAATATATGATAATCTTGTCCTGTCAATATGTACTAAATAAGATATCACAGTATGGCTGTACCACAATTTCCTAATTAATTTCCTCCTAGGTATATCTTTTGCATCAAACTAATCAGCCAGCTCAGAGAAGGCAATGGCACCCCATTCCAGGATTCTTGTCTGGAAAATTCCATGGATGGAGGAGCCTGGTAGGCTGCAATCCATGGAGTCGCTGGAGTCTGACATGACTGAGAGACTTCACTTTCACTTTTCACTTTCATGCATTGGAAAACGAAATGGCAACCCACTCCAGCGTTCTTGCCTGGAGAATCTCAGGGATGGGAGAGCCTGGTGAGCTGCCGTCTGTGGGGTTGCACAGAGTCCGACACGACTGAGGCAACTTAGCAGCAGCAACAATCAGCCAGCTAACAAGTTCTAAATGATTCTGGCTACAAAGTCCAGGAAAGAACTTTATGAACTAGAATGAAATTAAGTACAATGCCATAGGCTGGGGAAAATAACTAACCATGTGGAATAGGGGAAAGAACCATTGTGTAATATGCTGAGAACCTAACAAAAATTAGGCTGAGAATAATAGAAATCAGGTAATGGATCTAAAATAAATCTATGATGCCAGAGGAAAGTAGTTTTGAACCTGGAAATTCTAATTCTTTTCTTAGGCAAATTGCATAGCTTTTTTTGAACCTCAGTTTCTTAAATCTGTACAATGGGAATAATTGTGTGTATATCAGAGAGTAACTGCAAATGTAAAATAATTATAAAAGATATGAAGAGTGCCTGTCATAGAATAGGTATAAATAAAAATAATTTTAAAAATTGAAAAAATAAATTTAAAATAATTTTTAGAGAAGAATAGAATGGATGCTGCAAATGTCTGTTTTCTGCATCACTTCCGGCCTTTGGGCTGTACTGCTCTGCGGCACTGTTCGGGCAGGAGGGTGGCCCCCTGTGCTGTGAGCAGACACGTGTGCTGCTGTGCTCTGGTCACCCAGGGGCCTGTTATAAAGGCAGTCAGAAGCTGATGATTTCCATGGAGATGATGTTTCAAGTTAAATACCACTTCTATGGATCTAAGGCCTCTATGAAGTTTTTTCTATTGCTAGTCTAGTTGGCTGGACAGTGTGAGTGTGGTTCCCAGACAGCGGCATCAGCTGTGCCTGGGAACTTGTTAGAAATGCAAATTCTGACTCACTGAATCAGAAACTGTGGTGGTGGGCCCAGTGACCTGTGTTTTACAAGCCCTGCTGAGAATTCTGATGTGTGCTCAAAGCTGAGAACAACTAGTGCAGCAGGAGGCCTGGAAACCAAGAACCACTAGGTCTAGAATAGACCACTTTGGGTCAAAATAGGTCACTTTGGGACCTGGGGCAAGTCACTTCATTTCCTTAAACCTTCATTTTCCTCATCTGGGAAATGGGAAAATAACATCTCTTTGTGACCTCAAATGATTCTTTCATAGACTGAATGAACTTAGGCAGGTGAAAGATATACAAAAATGTATCCTATACTGGGTTGGCCAAAAAGTTCATTCCGGTTTTGCCAGAAAACCCCAAACAAATTTTTTGGCCAACCCAGTATAAATGGAAGGTATTCTGATTAGGCAGGGTGGTGTATAAAGCACCCCTATTGGACGAAAAATGGTTTTATTTTTATTGACCTTTCAAAGAAGAGTCTGTGACCTCCTTGAGAAATTTCACTGGATGCTTTTACAACCCTCATAGCATTTTCTCCTGTGTAACCTAAATCCCTGTGTGAGCTCCTTCAGCGTCTCAGAGATGTTCTGAGGATGCTATCAAGAAAGAAAAGTCATTGAGCAAAGTAAAAAGCCCCTACACCCTGTACCCTTATTTGTTTTCGTTTCTTGGTCCTTAGTGAAGCTGGAGAACGGCAGGTCACCCTGTGGGGCAAACCCTTCATCTCCATGAAGGTTGCTATTAAGTTGCTCCTCACTTCCCCTCTTTCCAGGCTGAAGAGTTCTGCTTTTTAGCCTCTGTTTAAAGGCTTCATTGTGCTCCCTTGGGTCATCTCTGCTTCTCTTCTCTAAGCCTTTGCCCTATGCTATATATAGCAACAGCCTCTCAGGAAAGTGCGGTCCAGTCCCCTGAGTTCTGGAGCCTGGGACATACACAGAACCCTGGTCCCTATTGGAGGGGATGCGGGGAGCATGGCCTCATGCTTCCAGTCACCTCCTTCCACGGACAAAGCACCACCCTAGTGCTTCCGAGGCAGGCTGCAGCTCTGGCAAGGCTCAGATGCATCCCCTCTAACTTACCTAGTCAGTCATGTCTTCATTTTTATATTTCCTTGGTGTACCACCTTTTATTTGCACCCAACGGTCTTTTCTATTCTCCCAGTATCTTTAATTTCTCTAATAGAAAAATTAATTTAATATTATATATGCATAGAAATTTAGAATATATATGCACAAAAAGAAGGGGAGGAGAAATGCTAGAATCTTAATAAGTAGTTTACTCTAGGGAATGAGATTACATGATTTCATTTGCTTCTCTGGATATTTAAATTTTTCTATGATTGACACATTAATTGCTTAATTTTTTGAAAAACAAAAAGAAAAAATTGGAAAATTAACTCCTGCATGGGTACAGAGCAAAAAGAAGACAGAATATTCTTGTGTTAAGGAAGGCTCACTGCCCCACAGGAGTTTCCATTCCAGAAGGGTACAAAGCCATAGCAGGGCTTACTGACCTGGCTTGTCCTAGACTGTCCCAGTTATAGCACTGAGACAAGCAAGCCGGGACAGCTGGTCACCTACCCCCAGCCCTCTTCTCTGCTGAACCACTGTGGCTGCCTGCTGGTGCCCATAAGGCGTTTCTCTTACATGTCTCACTTTGCCAGCACCAGGAGGTTCCGCAAAGCTGGCCTCAGAGACAAGAAGCCTCAGGACCATCAGCCACGTATTTGGTTCCAGGGAGACTTAGCAGTAGGGACAGGTGTAAAAGGTTCCCTACTGAGGCTGGGGAATGTGAGCAAAACCTTCGGCCATGATGGAAGATGAAGGTTCAGTGGGGGTGTCCGCGTGGCTGTGGAGACTGCTGACAGTGTCTGTGAGGCTTCTGCAGAGGGTGAGGGCAGAGCAGGCCACAGGCCACAATTTCTTCCCCTGGACATGAGTCACGAGGGGACTTTTGATAGCTGTGTTCCTCCCTTTGCTTTAAAGATGTTATATTTCTCTTATCTAAAAATCTGAGTTTACAAAGGTTTCTTTCAAAATCAATGGTTCTCAATTCTGGCTGCATAGGAAGATTACCTGAGAAACTTTAGAATGCTCAGATCTCACCTTAGACAGCTTAATTCAGAATCTCTAAAAAGGGAACTTAGGGAATTTATACATATATGTATAATATAAATATAAAATAATTTATATATGCTATATAAAATAACAAGCATAATATCTAAAGGGTTTTTTTATATATTACCTTGAGTATAAGTGAATTTATATAAAGATTTATATACACAATAATATATAATCATATGTGATTAATATCTCATATATTATAATACTATATAAAATTCCTTTAGATATTATATATCATTATAATATATATATTGTGTCATTATAATACTATGAAATCATGTCATCATAATATTATAGTGATATAATAGCTAAAGGAATTTATATACAATTACATATACTATGTAATTAGAGAAGGCATATTATATTAATTATAACAGAACCTTATATAAAGCATTATATATAATTTCTTAGAAACTCATGTATATGTATGATTATATAATGTATAAATTAATTTTATATAACATTATAAACAATATAATACTAAATTATATATGATAGATAACATTTATATATATGAATTCTTTAATATAAACTTACCTATTCATGACATTATACATAAATTCCTTTGTACATACATTATATACATATTATATAAACTCTTTATAAATTATACAGTATATATAATTTTAATATGTATATAATAAATTCCTTACTTTTCCTTAGGCTCCTCCCTTAGACCCTTTTTGGTTTCCCCTCTGCACTCACCATCACTACCACAAAGCACTATCGATACGTATGTATACACGTAATCTTCTCAGGGGAGTCCAGCCATGATCAAGAGTCACTGATTCAGACATTTAGGATGTGTGATAAGGGGATCCTGCAGGTCAAGTTTGCTGACTGAGGGACACGTAGGGGAAATGAGTCAGCAGATCCCAGGGCAGAGTGGATAAGGCAGACAGGCAGGAAGGGGTGCAGGGAGAAGAAATCTGTCTTGAAGTTCAGGGAAATGACTCAGGAAAGGACTAGAGGCCGGGATTCTGGTTAATGTTCAGGACTCCAGAAATCTTTCTCCAGGTGAACAGGAAGTGTCTTACCTTGTAGGCACTGCTGATCAATGAGAGGTCAGTGGTGTGGGCCGTCGACCCTGGCGTCAGAGCTTAGGCTAAAGGGTCAGGTGAGAGGGGATGAGAATGAGCTGGGAAGGATAACTGGCTACCACACCTGCCCAGGACTGTGATAAAAGGGGTGCCGCGTTCTTGGAGGAAGAGTGAAGCTCCAGCTCAGCCTGTTCAGGGCACTCTTCGGGGAGCGCTTGGATGAATTGCTGACCACTGTGGTTTGCTTTTATTTGCCATGCCCAGCCTCCGTCCAAAGCAGCTGCCCTGATCTGATGCTGCCTTGCTGGAGGACACTGTGTTCCCGGCAGGTGTTTAGGAAACAGAGGACAGCAAGGACTTCAGCTTTGGCCTGTGCTTTCCACACAGGGCAACCTGGGATTCAGATGGGGTTATTTGAGGGTCAGATGAGTGTTAGTAGGGCAGGACGTGTAGAGCTAAAGAAACGAGCTACACATGTGCTGGCTTGCTCTTCCTCAACGTTCTTAGCCAGGCTGTTGGGATACAAGCTGCAAAGGTGAGGCCATGGGCACCACGGAGAGAAGGACGTCTCTCTGACCCTGAGCTGTCAGCTCAGAGGCTCTAAGCCAGTGGGTCAAAGCAATGGCATCAAGAGCATCACCTAAGGATTTCTTAAAAATGTAGATGCCAGGGCCCCACCTCTAGGGGTCCTGACTTAGTTGGTTTGAGGTGGGATTCAAAGTATAAACTTTATTTAAATATTCTCCAGGTGATTCTAAAACATGCTGCTGCTGCTAAGTCACTTCAGTAGACTCTGTGCGACCCCATAGATGGCAGTCCACCAGGCTCCCCCGTCCCTGGGATTCTCCAAGCAAGAACACTGGAGTGGGCTGCCATTTCCTTCTCCAATGCATGAAAGTGAAAAGTGAAAGGGAAGTCGCTCAGTTGTGTCTGACTCTCAGTGACCCCGTAGACTGCAGCCTTCCAGCTCCTCCATCCATGGGATTTTCCAGGCAAGAGTACTGGAGTGGGGTGCCATTGCCTTCTCCTTCTAGAGCATAATCAGGGTGAAAGCCACTGGTTTTAGCTTTGGCTGGGCAATTAAGTAGGTGATCAATCAGGAAGGGATGTAAAGGGGGGTGTTGCTAAAGAGGCTCAGAGGGCCGTTACCCAGGGACTGGTCCCAGTGCTGGTTTTTATTTTGCTGTTTCTGCCTGTTGATCTTTTCAGTTTTATAATTTTTTTGGCTGTGTTGGGTCTTTGTTGTGGTGTGTGGGCTTTCTCCAGTTATGGTGCTCGGGCTTAGCTGCGTGGCATCTCACTTCCCTGGTGGCTCAGATGGTAAAGAATCCTCCTGCCAATGCAAGAGACATGGGTTCGATTCCTGGGTCGGGAAGATCCCCTGGAGAAGGAAGTGGCAATCCACTCCAGTATTCTTGCCTGGAGAATCCCATGGAGGGAGGAGCCTGGCGGGGGTCACAAAACAGTTGGACTTGGTGACTTAGGACAACTTAGTGACTAAACAGCAATATGCTTCATGAGCTCCTCTGAAGGCTCTCTTCAGCTTTATTGAGGTATAATTGACAAGTAAAATTGTAAGGTACTCAAAGCACACATAGTGATGATTTGATATACGTATACACTGTGAAAGGGTTCTCATCTAGTTAATTAACCATCTGTCATCTTCTATATTTATCTTGTGTGTGTGTGTGAGAGAGACAGATAGGGAACATTTCATTTGGCAAATTTCAATTATATAATACAGTGTAATCAGGTGTGACTCCTGATTAGGCTAAACCAATAAAGGTAATTGCATTTTCCCTTGCAAGTGACTGATATAAAAATGGCAATACATGTGAAAGGAAGTCAGCTGGGTGGTCTCTGGGAAAGTTTCCCAGAACTCAGAACATTCTCGGTACCCGCCTTCAGACTGTCGTGTGAGGTTTGATCCTTGGAGGAGATCTACGAGGGAACAAGTCTCAGGACCAACATCAGCGCCTTGAAGGTGGCGAGCCCAAAGATGGGAGGAACTCAGTCCTGAGACTTGTTGAGACTGACTGAACTAACCAGCCCGGGACCTGCCTTATCTCTAGATTCTGAATATGTGAGACTCTCTTTGCTCAAGCTGTTTAAGCTAGATCTTCTGCTTGCTGAAGTCAAAAGCGTCCTAAATGATACATGTTATTTTAGCCATCTTAAAATTACTGTATTTTTATTTGTCTGCAGATATTTGTGTGTCTATCTCATACATTCCTTGAGACTGAATCATGCCTTTTTCGTATTTTTTAGAACAGTTTCAGGTCCACAGCAAAATTAAGAAGGCACAAAGATTTCCTATATACTCCTGCCCTGACACATGTATAGTCCCCACCCCCTACCCCCCACCTCCATTAAAAGATCTCCCATCAGAGTGGTGCATTTGTTACAGGTGGAACAGAGTACCAACTGTGCAACAACAGATGAGGAATCGACACTGACCCATCACCATCCCTCAAAGACCATAGTTTACCTTAGGGCTCACTCTCGGTGCTGTGCATTTTATGGGGGGGTGTGTGTGTGTTATTCGCTCAGTCATGTCCGACTCTGCGATCCCATGGACTGCAGCCTGCCAGGCTCCTCTGTCCACGGAATTCTCCAAGCAAAAATACTGAATTGGGTTGCCTTTCCTTTCTCCAGGGACATTTCATGGGTTTAGACAAATGCAAAGGACATAAGTCCACCATGATATTTAATAGTATCGTACAAAGTAGTTTCACTGATTTAAAAAATTTTCTGTGCTCTATGTATTCATCCCTCCACCACTCAAACCTTGGCAACTACCAATCTCTTTATTGTCTCCATAGTTTTATTTTTTCCCAGAATGGCACAGAGTGGGAATCAAAGAGTATGTATGGCCTTTTCAGATTGGCTTCCTTTATTTAGTGATAAGCACTTAAGGTTCCTCCATGTCTCTTCATGGCTTGTGAGCGCATTTCCTTTCAGCGCTCAATAATATTCCATGGTCTGGATATATCAGAGTTTATTTATCCATTACCAGCTGAAGGACATCTGATTGCTTCCAAGTTTGGGCAATTATGAATGAAGTTGCTAGAAACATCCTTGTGCAGGTTGCTCCACGCACTTAAATTTTTTAACTCTTCCAGGTAAACACCAAGAAGCGTGATTGCTGAATCATGTGGTAAGAAGGGCTTGTTTCATTCTATAAGAAACTGTCTTCCAGAGTAGTTGTGCCATTCTGCTTTCCCACCAGCAATCCAGGAGCCTTCCTGTTGCTCCACATCCTTGCCAGCACATGGTGCTGTCAGTGTTCCAGATTTTGGTCATTCTCATAGGTGTGTAGTGGAATCTCATTGTTATTTTCATTAGCATTGCTCTAATGACATATGTC
Source organism: Aepyceros melampus (assembly GCA_006408695.1). Lineage (NCBI taxonomy): Eukaryota > Metazoa > Chordata > Mammalia > Artiodactyla > Bovidae > Aepyceros > Aepyceros melampus. The sequence goes on along the minus strand of SJXQ01004638.1, from coordinate 29,282 downwards.
GGAGAAGGCAATGGCACCCCACTCCAGTACTCTTGCTTGGAAAATCCCATGGACGGAGGAGCCTGGTAGGCTGCAGTCCATGGGGTCGCTAAGAGTCTGACACGACTAAGCAACTTCCCTTTCACTTTTCACTTTCGTGCACTGGAGAAGGAAATGGCAATCCACTCCAGTGTTCTTGCCTGGAGAATCCCAGGCATGGGGGAGCCTGCTGGGCTGCTGTCTATGGGGTCGCACAGAGTCGGACACGACTGAAGTGACTTAGCAGCAGCAGCAGCAATGATATATGTAGAGCCTCCTTCCATGCACTTATTTGCCATCTGCGTATCTTCTTTGATGAAGTGTCAAGGTCTTTGCCCCCTTTTTTAATTGAGCTGTTTGTTTTCTTATTGTTGAGTTTCATGAGTTCTTTGTATATTTTGGATGACAGTCCTTTAGCAGATCCTTTATCTTTTGTAAGTACTTTCTCTCAGTCTGGGTCTTGTCTGCTAATTCTCTTGAGATTGTCTTCAGAGTCATGACATTTTATGTGGAATTTTTCCAAAGTCTTGAATACAATGTTGTTTGAGAAAACAAATGAATTATTTATTTCCATGAACATTAAGACTTACTTTGTGCTGAGCTTATGCTAATCACTGTGAACACTAGAATGAAAACAAGCTTGGAGCATTTTGATTGTTCATAGCAAAAACAAGGCATTTCATCCTCTTAAAGAGAAAGTTGGTGTCTTATAGGGATGCGGGCAGATGGACCACTCACAGTTCAGTTTCTCTTCTCCTTGCCTCCAGCTTATCTGACCCATGCGGGCTCCTGTTTGCGCCTCTCTTTCTCTGCTCATGAATTCTCCTTCTTTCGCTACCCACTGACCAAGAGCGCACACATCATTTAGTCCAGATTTCAGAATGAAAGTTCTGATTAGCTTATGGTCACCTTTACAGGGTCAGAGCCTTCAAGCCCGCTACCTTCTGGGTCACGGGACAGCATTAGATCACGTGTCCATTTGAGTGACAATGACAGTCTCTAGACAATAAAATATTCTGATGTGTTTTCCTTGAAACTATAAGAGGAATTTAGGAGTGAAAGGCCCTGTGACCTGGATCTCTAAAAGGATGACTTAGAAATAACTCCAGGGACTTCTCTGATGGGCCAGCTGGGAAGACTTCACCTTCCTACGCGGGGGTATGGGTTCCACCGCTGGTTGGGAAGGTAAGATCCCACATGCCTCACGGCCAAAACACCAAAATATAAAAAACAGAAACAATACTGTAACAAGGTCAATAAAGATTTTTAAAAAAGAAATAAGGAAAATAACTGTAAAGTTAGGCTGTCAGTGGTCTGATACCTTCCAGCACCCCCTGTGTCTCTTCGTCCTGCAGAGCTGTGACTGAGTGAGACCCATGACTGCCCACCACATGTTTACAGCATGGAGTAAAGTGGAATCAAAGTCTCTCTTTTAGTAGAAGCAGCAATGAATCTTAACCTGTTTTGGGGAAAAGAAGTAGAAACTGAATTATCAAAGCTGGAAGAAAAATGTGTTTCGTAGGAACAAATCATCCACAGTGTCGTCGTTTCTGAAGGACTGAAAATACTTGGAAATGTTAAATTAACTAGTTAAGAGAAAGGCAATGTATGAGGCAATGTTCTAGTTTTTTTTTTTTTACCATCAGATACTCCTGGACATGCGGTTATATTCCAGAGAGGTGATCACATTGGCACGAACTTAACCAGGAAGACGCAGAGTTAACCTGATAGATTCAGTGTATATAATCACTTCAGTGGAAGATTTTCATTTTTAAACAGGAAAACACAAGTGTGATTTCAGAATTATTAGGAGAAAATTCTTGGAAGATAACTTATCCTTATTAATTTGAAAACAACTCTAGAAAGAGGGAGTGACACTTTCTGCCTCTTACTTATCCGCATTTTCTGTTGTTTCTACAGTCAGAATGTATCACCTGAGAAAAAAGTGCGGTATTTTTTATACGAATTGTAAGCAACTAAAAGGAAAAGACAGCAGTTTGTCTGGTGTAGCAGCCAACATGGCGCCGTCAGTAAACAGAGGCTTTCCTTCCTAGTGCCTTTGAGGGTGACAATCTCCATTCCAGGGTTAGCACGTGGAGATGACACAGACACCCTGGAAACACACTGGAGCCTATTCTGGTGCATTTGAATTTAGAACTGAAGTCCGAAACCCGTGTGGGTAGTGTCAGATGAAGGTGGTCATGTGAGCGTTTGTGCGCTGACTTCACTCACTAGTACTTAAATAGAAGATGGACAGCTGTGCAAGACACTATTTTCATCTGCCTCCAATCTTGGGTAAGTGGTTTCATCCAGACTGTGTCTAAGCACTCAGTCCCCAGTGAAAACCCACCGAAGTCAAATGTAGCTACTTAAAAAGAAACCCACTTTGTAACAGGGGCAGGAGGAATAAATGTGCTTTAAAAGACAGGGTTCTCTGAGGAGTGGGTTGACTGAATGCCAGTCAGGCCATGTCACCACTGCCCTTAACAACGTCCAGAGTTCCTCATCACTGACAGAATGCAGTTCTCTTCCCCGCTCCATCTCCAGCCCTCATCCCAACGTTTTCTCCAACCTTATCACTTCCCAACATCTCTTGATACACCCCACTTTCTGACCATCTGAGCCTGCCCTTTCCTGAGCAAGCCCAGCATTTTCTGATCTCTGTATGTTAAAATATTCGTCCTGTGAGTGTGCCAATGGCTGAGAGGGTAATAGGCAGGAAGGCCAGGGGTCTCTGAACAGAGCAAATAGGCTGCAAGTGTCAGACATTTTTATCTCTCTTAAGCCCCAGAGGAAACAAACTAGCAATATTTTTTTCTTCTCTATACAAATTTAAAAGGAGGGTTCTCTTAAAATACTCTGTTGCCATAATGACACCTGGTTTCACTTGAAGTTAACTATTCTCAAACTTTGAGTTAACCAATGCATTTTTCTTATGGAAATGTTTGTCTTAAGCTATGTTAGTGTGCTATGCATTTACCCCAGACTCTGTCTTCAAGCCGGTTCTGCCTAATGGCTCAGAACCTTCTTGACAAACCAGTATGTTATACTCAGATGTTGTTCCCCTAATCTGTGTAATATCTGAGTATAACATTCTGGTTTCTCAAGTAGGCTCTGCCATTGTTCCCCTAATCTATGTAATGGAGAAGGAAATGACACCCCACTCCAGTACTCTTGCCTAGAAAATTCCATGGATGGAGGAGCCTGGTGGGCTACAGTCCATGGGGTCACGAAGAGTCGGACACGACTGAGCACCTTCACGACTTCACGAATCTGTGTAAACGAAACTACTTGTATGGTAATCTGCCCTTTCACAAGATTCAAGTTAATCATGTTATGGCCCGGGATGAATTGTCTGGTGCCAAGATTATCCAAATATGCATCTTATGGGTGAGGGGCCTGGTGCCATTCTGAGTTTTAAGACATTCCTTTCTTTCTTGACTGTTAGTGACTCTATAACATCCAGCTGAAGACTAGCAGGGGGGTACTCTTTCTGCCCCCTTCTGATGCCTATGTCAGAAGCTTTCTCTATCTCCTTTATACTTTAATAAAACTTTATTACACAATAAAGTTTAATAAAAACTTTATTGCTCTGAGCGATCAAGCCTTGTCTCTGGCCTCGGATTGAATTCTTCTCCTCTGGAAGCCAAGAATCCCGGCATCTTTTCGTTCAGCAACAACCTTTCAGGACCATGGTAAGGAGAAGACTCTGTATTATGTCACTGACACTTGAATGATTTTCCATCAGTTTCCTCCAATCATTACTGCCAGGAACGCGGACCCTCCAACCATGCCCTTCAATGGCAGCCCCGTTCCCTGAGGACAGCATGTGTTCACTCTACCATTCTGGTTCCAGGAGGACTTGGGAGTGTCCCTCAGGTTCCACAAGAGTCAGATGAGCATGGAGCTGGAGCCCAGAGCCTGGATTCCAAGCCGAGGGACCTTGGGTTGGCCCCAGACTTCGGGTCCCGGACTTCTGCTTCTTCAGCTGACTGAGGAATAAGGATGCCTGCCCTGCTTCCCTCAGAGTTTGGGACAAAGAGTACATGGATGTGAAGACAGGTGTTCACGTCTCAGTAAGTCTCAGCTCTCATGTCAGTTTAGCATAGGGGTTTTCAGCCTCAGGACGACTGACATCTCGGATGGCTGGACGATTCTTTGCGGGTGGGGTGCCGGCCTGCGTGGATGTGTGCTCACTAGATGCCATCAGCACTGCCCAGACTGGACACTGCCAAACGTCCCTGGGGAGAAAGCACCCTGGGGAGGGCACTGGGTGTAGGGCGAGCTTTCAGAGCTGGGTTCTGTTCACCCTTCCATCTTTCTCCCCACCCTGCTCCCTCAGCCCCGTCTGCAGGCTTTTGTGGTCATCAAATGAACAGAGCTTTAAAAAATTCCATGTCCAGTGCTTTCCCCCACTCTCAGCGAACCTGTTATAAAGATGTTTTTGCAGTTACCCATGTGCAGACTTAGTAGCTTCTGTGGATTCTGTCCACAGAATCTCCCAGAAGAGAACATCATTTCCTGGGTGCTAAACTCAAAAACACTTCCTCTTTTCTAGTTCATCCTTCTTTATTTACTAAACAATCCTACTTTTGACACACGATCTCCCTTAAAAATACACATTTTTTCCAACCTACCTGCAGACCTATTGAGGGTCTCTTTTTTTGTTGTTTTTTTGTTTTTTGTTTTTTTTGAGGCTCTCTTTTTTTCCCTCACACATCTTTTTTGTTCTGTTTTTAATATTAAGAAGGTAACACATGTATTACATTTTTCCCAATAGTACCAAGAATATTAAAAGAGATCTGTTCCCTTGGCTTCCCCTCCTCCTCCTTGCCCCTCCTGCCCTCCTTGCCCCTCCTGCCCCTCCTTGCCCCTTCTTTCACCATCTCTGTCTAGGAAGTTGAAAAGCTGAAAGTGTTAGTCATTCAATTGCGTCCAACTCTGCGACTCTGTAAACTGTAGCCCACTAGGCTCCTCTGTCCATGGGATTCTCCAGGCAAGAATACTATAGTGGGTTGTCATTTCCTTCTTCAGGGGATCTTCCCAACCCAGGGATTGAACCTGGGTCTCCTGCATTGCAGGCAGACTCTTTGCTATCTGAGCCATCAGAGAAGCCCCTTCTCCCTCCAGAGATAACTGTTAATTCCTGGTGGATCTTATCTTCTGGTGGTCTATCCAGAAGCATATTATTTTCCTGTTTTTCAACATGTTAATGTTTGTATATGAAGATGATGAGATTTCTCTTATTCTGTCCCTAGCCAGACTAATTCTCCATTGCTGAAGATGGTCAAAGAGGAGGTTTTATTAGTGCTCTCCAGGTGTTGAAAACAGATTTCCCTCCCGCAAAAGCCCCACGGGAGCAGCCACTGAGCTCTGGAAACACTGGTGGCCCAACATGGCCAGGAGAACCCCTGCAGGTATTCACACCCTAACCCACATGTTAAGACCTCCATTCCGTTCTGTTTCATTCTTTTTTTTTTTCCAAAGAAGCAACACGTTTTGCAAAGGACCCTGATGAGAGAGTATGGACAGGTTTATGCGATAGCAAGACGTAGCTATACCAGGGGAGGAGAATTAGGCGTGGTGTGACTGGAGCTCATTCCAGGGACCGTGCTGCTTTGAAAAGGCTCACGGATTAAATTCTTGGCTGGGAGACAGAATTATTTTGTTTCTGGTTCAGTAACTTGTCCCCATTTACAAACACAGGTGTCAGTGTGCAAAGGAAAGATTTTTTAAAGTACCATTTGAATAAGGGCCATTTTAGATTCTTTCTCTGATTCCTTTGTTCGTTCAGCATGTATCATCGGTTTGGGGCTGTCTTAGGGGCAGAGTTTTGAGGAGGAGGAAGTCATCAAGTTGACTGAGACATGGATACTGCTCTCTTTCAGGGAAGAAAGAGATTGTCTACATTATAAAATCCAAATGTAATGTGGTAAAGGTCATGAGGGCAGCTAATATGCTACAGATGCTGCCAATATACTTGTTTTCCAATGAACACTGCCGTGAACAGTGTTTCTAGCACACCTAGCTGTCCAGGGACCAAGAAATCCAGAAAGGCCACGGGCGACAGCACAGCGCAACTCAGCCACGGACATCTGCCGGCTGTGGATTGAACACGGGTCCCGCAGGTGGGGGTAGGAAGAGGAGAGTGGCGAGTTGGGTGTGGACAGCCCTGCCTTCACAGGCCTTATCCTTACTGTCTACAGGATGATGTGGCAGTCACATTTCTCCGCGCTTTCTCATTTTTGCCAGAAGCAGCTCTGGTTTTCTTCTCTGACATTTTCTGCTCAGGTCTGCCACTTGTGAATGAAGGTTCTTAAGGGCTGTATTGTTAGTCAGCTACTACTGCACTGACGCTGTGTGAAAGGCAGCCCTAGATCTCTCTGCAGCTTACAACCTGAAACGTTACGTCCACGCTCGTGGTTCTGTCAGCCAGCTGAGATTTGGCTGATCCGGGCTGGGCCGGGCAGGATCCCAGGTTGCTGGTCTTGTTGAGGTCCGCTTCACATCACAGGGCTTATGATGTCAGATCACAGAAATGCAAGATTCCAGGAACAGACACGAGACGGCGAGCCGTACCGTATGATGGCCCTCGGAGAATTCAGCCCACACTATCGCTTCCACTCGTGTATTTTTTTTGGTCCGAGCAAGTCGTACATGGCCTGGCTCAAGATCAGTAAGGCAGGGAGGTAAACAGTGCCTACGTGAGTGGGAGAGACTGCCAAGTCACAGGGCAAGGAGGAAATTCATGTCATTCAGAGACAGCGTCAAGAACTGGGACAGTTATCTAATCAGTTATAAGCAGTTGCCATTTTCCTCAAAGAGAAAAACCTCACAGAGAGACCTAGAAGGAAGTGGCCTCTTTGCATGGAGTGGAGTTGATGCTAACCTATGGGTGCTGAAACCCCAGTGCCACTGCCCCTGTGTGGTTGGAGCTGAAATGGCCTTCACTGTAGAGACTTGATGACTTTGGTCCCTGGCTTCAGATTAAGTCTTGGGCCTGCTGCTTCACAGTCGGTGAAGAAAACGTGCCATCTCTCTTTGCGGTATTCTTGCCTGTTTATTTCCTTCCTCCTGCCCCAGACCCACAGTTGTCACGCTGCTCCAACCCGCTCGCTAACAGCTGCTCCTCCTCGGCTGTCTGGCAGCTCTGGAGGTCCTCTGCCCTCCCCTCTCATCTGGCCCAGGGCTGCGACGCTGCTGTCAATACCTGCTACAACTCTGGAGCTCAGTGATGAATGACAGGCTTGAGGATGGGCTGGGTGGTTTGTTGCAGGGCCTAAGACAGGCCTTTAGAAAAGCCTTTAGAAAGGCCTCTTTCTCCACTAAGAACTTTTAAATGTGCCCACCCCCAAAAGAATCTCACAGACCCATAGGATATGAGTGCCGGGGCGATAGCGACTGTCTAGTCAGCCCCACCGTTTCACAGATAAAGCCAATGAGGCCAGAGAATCGAGTTCCTGACAGAATGAAGCTTCTCAGCTTGGTGTGCCCCTGGTGTCTCACCACGCCCATCCTTCCCCATTTCATGCACACTGTGGCAGGATACTAGATGAAATTCCAAGAATAAGCGGATTGGGGGGCTATGCACTCCATTTATACACCTGTCTAAAGACCCCATGACTAGCAAATGAGGCTACTATCTGCGCTAGGTAAAGGAGGACTCAGTTAAAATGCAAAGATAAAGAGTTAATTCTTCAATTTTGATCTTCTAAAGGCCCGAGGAAGGAGACAGTCCTCCCTACCAACTCTGGCATTCCCAAGGCGATATTAGAGAAGACTGGAGGATGGAGAGAAGGACCTGAAACAACTGAAAAGTGAAAGTTTTAGTCGCTTAGTCAGATCTGACTCTTTGCAACCGAATGGACTGTAGCCTTGCAGGGTCCTCTGTCCAAGGAATTCTCCAAGCAAGAATAATGGAGTGGGTAGCCATTCTCTTCTTCAGGGGATCTTCCTGACCACAGGGATAGAATCTGGGTCTCCTGCATTGTAGGCAGATTCTTCATCGTCTGAGCCACAAGGAAAGCAACTGAAGTTAATCCTGAATAACTGAGAAACCACTGAACTGCTGACAGGTTGTATTTGTGACTGTAATCAGTTTACCACGACCAGAACCGAAAGTCAAAATTGATGCTGGAATAGAAAAATAGAGCAAATTACCATCTTTCCATACCTGAGTTTGTACCTATAGTCTGTTGGCAGGATAGTGGCATGAATGGCTGGTACCACAAGTGCAAGGAGGGATCAACTGCCAGCTAATATCTGGAAAAAGATCTGGAAGGGTTTAAGCATGGAACAATTTTGTTTTGCTTATATGCACTTAAAATTGTTCCACAATAAATGTATAATGTTTTTACTATAATTTAAAAATGTACTATTTCACCCCTATTCTCTCCCACTGGATTCAAATACCCTCAATTTTTGCTTATTTTTGGCATGACCCACATACCTTGGAACTGGAGTTGTTCCTCCCGGTATCTTTCTTTACTCTATTATAACTTGTCATCTTCCCCAAGCCTTTGTGCTTTTGCATTTTATAGTTTCATGGGTGTTGAGGACTTAGTTGGCCAGCACATCATCAACTGCAAATCTGGAAAGTCAAATTAAAAAGGAAAACAAATAAAAGAACAAACATTAAAGTCACTCATCTGTGTTTATCATCCTAAAGTGCAGTCTAACACAGATACTCTGTGTTTGTTAATAATCTGTGTCCTTCAAAAATACTTGAAGGGACTTAGGAAAAAAAGCTATCAGTATATGATCTGATCAAAGCTAAAACAACAGTGAGAGGAAGTTTGATTTCCTTTAACAGGCATGGGAGGCTCAGATGAGTGAGATCAGGGCGGTCGGTGGGGGGACCAACCAACCAGATATTCTTAGTAGGTTCTAGTGGGTATTGTGGGGTGAAGGGAGGCTCTTTGACCAGTGTGGGATGCAGGAAGGCTCTTTGACCAGTGTGGGGGCGGGGGAGGCTCTTTGACCATTGTGGGATGGGGAGAGGCTCTTTGACCAGTGTAGGGGCGGGGGAGGCTCCTGAGAAGGCAGTCTGGTGGAGATGCTTCCTAGACCAAGTCCTGGAGGATGAGTCAGGGTTAGCCAGGGAAAGGAATCTTCCTGGAAGTGGTGAGGAAACCTGGACTAATGGAGGGTCCACCTCCAAGCTTTACTTCTAGTTCCAAGCTTTTGAGCCAACAAAGTGAAACCAGAAAATAAGTCATGCTATTTATTTCTTACCGTGTGAGAAAAGGGGACATAACTTTCTAGGAACAAAAATGAAACTCTATAATAGTGATTCTCTAGTTTTATCATGAATGAAAATGCCCCCAAACATCATTAAAATTGCAGAGTTCTGGACCTCAGCTCAGATTCAGTCATGCTGGGATAGGGTCCAAGGCTACATATTTTAACAAATTCCCCCAATGATTCTGGGGTATGTACCCTTTACCCCCAGTCCACCTAAAAAAATACTACTATAAAAAGGAATTTTTTATTCACCTACCCATTCATTCATTTGCTCATTCAAAAACAAACCTATGAAGTACCACCCTAAATGCAGAGGACAGGCTACAGAACAAGGCAAGGAAGCTCCCTGCCCTTGGGGGGATGTTGGCCACTGACAGGAGGACTCCTGCCTCTCTGGGCCAGTCAGCCTCTTCTTCCTCAGGTGCTCCCCACAGGGCCCTCTGGACTAGAGACCACAGGTCACGCAGCTCCTAACTGCAGTCCTTCTCAGTTTCAGTTCTGGTGACCAGACATTTGCTTAGGCCCTGGAGACTCTGTCGTGGAGGAGGTCCAGGCTGAGGCCAAGGGTGGAAGCTGCTAGAATTCCCCTACCCTGCAACAGCTCTCTGAGCTACCAGCTGAAGGGTGAGTGACCAGGGCCAGCAGCCAGGGTGCAGGGGCAGAGCCACCAAGGGTTCTGAAAACAGGTCAGTAGGGACCTGGCTGGCAGAACTCCCAGCTTCACTGGCACTGTGCTGCAGATTGAATACTCGTGTCCCCCTCAAATTCAGATTCGAAGCCCTAACCTCCAATATCTGTACTTTTGTCTCAGGGGGAAAGGCGATTAGGGTTAGATAGGGCCATGAGGGTGCAGCCTTCCTAACAAGATCAGCGTCCTGAAAGCAGAGATGCCAGAGGGCCTGCGCTGTCTCAGTGCCATGTGAGAACACAGGAAGAAGGGGGCCATACCAACCAGGAAGAGGGTCTTCACCAGGACCCCACAGGCAGGCACCCCGATCTCAGCATTCCAGCCTCTGAACGCTCAGAAAATAGGTGTCTGCCGGTGGTATTTTGCATGGCAGCTGGTGCTGACTAAGACACAGAGGAACTGCTGTCAGCCACTCTCCTGGCTGGGATTCCTGGCACGACCTGGGGTTCCACCCCAGCTCCAGCCCTAGTCCCTGCCCATTCATCTCTCTGGGTGCTTCTTTAGAACCTCCGACCGTAACCTGCACCGCCCGCTCAGTGGGCTTCAGAGTGATCTATAGGCCCCACTGATGTGACTATTACATTGTGGGAGGGCCTGCCTCCTATTTAAGCAGAGTGCACACCCTTAACTACCACCAGCTAGCACTGAGAGAAAGAGGGGTGCCCCAGAAAGTGTGTGCAAGCATGTCAGTGAGTGTGTGTGTGTGAGCATGCATGTACGTTTATGAGTATGTCAGTATGTCTGTGGGTGGGTGTTGAGAGTATACAGACCATGGCTAGGGTATATACCTCTCTCTCTCTCTCTCTCTCTCTATATATATATATATATATATATACACACACACACACACACACATATTACATGAAACAGAACTCAGACCCTACCTGTAGCAGCAATCCAAGAAGCTGAGCACTAATCCCTGTAACACTGACTCTAATTTTCCTCTGCTTCTGATTTAGGAGAAGCCAGATATGCATCTCTGAGCAATCGCTGGAACCCATCAGTAGAACTGGCTTCTGGTACCCCACGCCAATGGCTCCCATCAGGGTACTGGAGCCTTTACTTTTTCCACTGTAGAACTGTCCCCACTCCTCTACTAGACTTTGAGTCTCTGCCTACTGCAGGAGATGGTGGCTGACTCCCTGGCTGTCGCAAGCTCTCCATAAATGGTCTGTGCTTGTTCTCTGGTTGGCCTTCCTGTATTTTCCACAGTGCATGAGGGCGTTAAGCACGTGTATGCGGTGTGTCTGTGTGTTGGAGATGGTGAAACTGGGGGATGGAGTGGAAAGTAGGGGTAGGGAGCCCTGCAGTCCCTGCAAGATGATCCCTTCTGGGATGTTCTTGAAAGGGGATGATCCTTTTCTGGCTGGAGGGGTGGGGCACGCAGGAGGGGAGGAGTAATTGGATGAGAGTCACCTCCGTAGTACAGAGACTTGACTGTGAAAGCCAGACTCTTGTGCAAAGTCATAAATGGGCTTCTCTTCCTGCCCTCCTGAGCATAAGGAGGCACAGGGCATCTTCCAGGCACACTACCTCCTATCTCTACTCCCTCCCCTTCCCTGAAGGCTGACAGCAGGCATGCTGACCCCACCCCTGCCTGCAGGCCTTGCTCTGAGGCTCCCAGCTGCCGCACACCTACCTGCTACTGGTACCCTGACTTCCTGCCAGGAGTGTATCAGGATTTAATCTGAGGCCAGGTGGCCACTGCTAAAATGAATGGTTGGTAAAATTAGAACAAACAGAGGTAAATAGCCCTTTACCTCACACACAGTCACCCTGGGATTTAACTGCTGTGAAGAGATCGCTGAGGTGCTGCAATTTTCTGATCAATGATGGTAATTTTCTCCCCCTTAAGATCAGCTTAATCACTCTGAGGGTCTTACAGAGCACAGGGGTCAAAAGAAAATTACAGAGTGGCTCAGGGCTTCTCTGCAGCTTATTTTGCACATCATTCTGAGTATGCACATCGTTCTGAGTCTGCTCAGAAGCAACACTGGGGACCCTTGGAGAAACTGTGAGACACTCACAGGCGGTGTACGTGCTGCAGAACAGCTACAGTCTGTGCGCTAGCAGCAGACAGACACCTGCCTCTGCAGACCTTCCTGCCAGACGTATCTTAAAATCAAAGAAACCAAGGCTTACACCTTGCCAACCACATGCTTCAAGCCTGAGATCCAAGATGGTTTTAATAGAGTGTAAATGGCAAAATGAAGAGAACGTTCAGGCCCTAGGCCTTTTCTCTGGCACATACGCGGTGCAGCGGGAGAAACGCCTGCTCGCACAGGAATGATTGCCCTCAGACTCGGTGTTAGAGGAGCTCAGAGCCAGCAATCAAGATTTTGATTAATAGGTCCTTGCCTGTTGTTTCTGGAGAAGGCAATGGCACCCCACTCCAGTACTCTTGCCTGGAAAATCCCATGGACAGAGGGCCTGGTTGGCTGCCGTCTATGGGGTCGCACAGAATCAGACATGACCGAAGCGACTTAGCAGCAGCAGCAGCTTGTTGTTTCCAAGTCGATCACCCAGTTTTGAACTCTTTTCTTCTGCTGTTTGTTCTAAATTGTTACCTAAAGCACAAAAGCATACTTTATCAGGACTTGACTTAACTGCTGGTTAAAAATATTAAAATGCATACTGTCAATCCATTAACACAATTATTACATGAATCATCAACCTGTTTCTGTGGATAAGAACTGAAATAAACAGTGACCATGGACAGGTAAGAGCAGCAATGCACTAAACAAAAAATGGTCAAGTCCGGGGCTCAGGACCCAGTCACGTTGTGCGCTCACACTGGCCGGGCCACTGCAGGTGGTACGGACCGGAAGTTGGCGACTCACGGTAAGCTGCAGGCAAAGGTTGAGAGATGAGATGGGTGTCTGAAGCCTCGCTCTATCTGCCTGTCTCTCTTGTACCACAGCAAACATGATGATGAAATTCCATTCTTTTTCTGTTGTTGTTCTATGAACTTTATTCCTCAAAATAGTCTTATGGTATTTGTGGAATAAAATACCCAATATTTATGTGGAATTCCATTCTGCGGTGCTTAGACCCTAGACCTAAACCAAAGAAAGACTTCAGTAGAACACATAACACCCAGCCCACTCTAACGGCTCTCAACACTGGTATAAACTGTCATGTCCTCCCTGCGTTTTTTCATTCGGGCAGGCTTCCCACAGCCCCTTCTAATCCCACTCAGTCTTGTCAGGTACGTAGTTTTGTTAGGTAGTTCGAATAGGAAAAAGGAGTCCAAAATGGTGGTGGCTAAAAGACAAAGAAAGGGAAAAGCTTGTGAAAAGGGAACAAAGGAAAAACCCACCTCACACCTGAAGAGTGAGACCCCCAGGTGAAAAACCACGCCCCTCCTGGCTAGCCCTACTTTGCATGGGGCAGGCTCAGGGAGTGGGAGACAAAGCATATAAAAAGAGGGAGCAAAAATGGGTTGAGGCCTCTCCTTTGGGGTGGGCTGACCCTCACGCCTCAAGGTGTACTATCCTTTGCTTGCCGAATAAAACTCAGCTGTAACACTAGTCCACCACTTCCAATCTTTGCTGCGGCAAGACAGAACCAAGGAAATTACACACTCTCCCAACCGTTTGTTGTTAACAACCTCTGAGAAAACTGTCATTCAAGTATGAAGAAAGGTAAAATACAGATTTTTCCCCTCCTGAGAGCATATTCTACTTTGGAAATGGGCCCTTTAAAAGGTTGTTGACTATCAATCCAGCAATCAAGCTGCTTGGTATTTTCCCAAAGGAGTTGAAAACTGATGTCCATGCAAACAGCTGCACATGGATGGCCTTATGCCTAACTGCCAAACCTTGGAAGCAACCTCGATGTCCTTCAGTAGTGTGTGTGTGCTAAGTCACTTCTGTCGTGCCTGACTGTGTGACCCTGTCGTCTGTAGCCTACCAGCCTCCTCTGTCCATGGGGTTCTCCAGGCAAGAATACTGGAGTGGGCTGCCATGCCCTCCTCCAGGTCCTTCTAGTAGATGAATAGATAATAAAGTGCAGTACATGCAGCCAATGGGATATTATTCAGCACTAAAAGGAAATGAGTTATCAAGTCATGAAGAGACATGGAGGAGCTTAAATGTGTGTTACTAGATGAAAGAAGCCAGTCTGCAAGGGCTATCTACTCTGTGAGTCCAACCATCTGTCATTTTGGAAAAGGCAAAACTATGCCAACAGTACAAAGATCAGTAGTTATCAGGGGTGGGAGGGAGGAACCAATGGGGCACAGAGGATTTTTAGGGCAGAGAAACTACCCAATATGATACTATAATGATAATACATGTCATTGTTATATATTTGTCCAAACCAATGGAAATATATGGCACCAAGAGTGAGCTCTAAAGTAAACAATGGGGCTTGGTGTGGTTATGATGTATCAATGTAAATTTATCAGTTGAAACAAATGTACCGCTCTGCAGGGGTACTGATGGTGGAGGAGGTGCTGCAGGTGTGGGGACTTGGGGTTTAGGGATAATCTCTGCCCTTTCCTCTTAACTTTGCTGTGGACTTAAAACTGCTCTAAGAAATAGTTTTTATAAACAAAAAACCAAACATGAAAAGATGATTTCTCTCTGGAGAAGCAGAGCACGCCCTTCAGGCACAGGTAGAACATGGGTCTAGTATACCTTTTCCTTCTAATGAGCTGTGGGGGTGGGGCATGCAGGACCCAGGACCCAGGGAGAAGGGTGTGCCTGACCCAAGAGAAGGGTTGGCCTGTTCCTAGTTGGGCACAGTTCCCGATGGCACAGGTGTCCCTGCTGAATGGGGTCCAATGTTGTAGACACTAGCCACAAAGAGTTACTTAAATTTACATAAATGAAAACAAAAACTGACAATTCAGGGCTCGCCAGCCCTATTTCGAGTGCTTAGCAACCTATGTGGCTAATGGCTGCTCTACTGGACCACATAGATTCAGAACATTTCCATCATCTCAGAAAGTTCTACTGGAGAGCGCTGCGCTAGACTCTAGGCAGAACAGGACACTAACCTGAGGATGGAGTAAAATCACAACCCAGAAGGCGTGTGGTCCACACCGCCCAGCCCCAGATCCTGAGTGACATCTGAGCGCAGGACACTGCTCCTACTGGGGCGATATCAAAAGGTGGGGGCCCACGCGGGCCAGGGTGGGGAAAGGCCTTGCGAGGCGTGTTAACTGAATCAGTGCTTGAAGAGCAACTTCTCTTTTGCAACTCTTGCTGGTCTGACAGGCTCCTGCAGAATTACATCACTTCCTAAAAAACAGGCAAACACCTCTCCTTCAAGTTAGCACCGACCCAAACAAGCAGGAAACAGGAAATGTTCAGGTTTCAGCGGGACTGAAACTGCGCGCAGCAGCATCACGATGCCGGGGCACGCGCCCCCCGAGGCTCCGCGCGCCGCCCTTTTCCTCGCCGGGGTCCTCGCGTCCCTTCCCACCCGCCCGGCGCAGGGTAAGCACCCCTCGGCTTTCCACTCCCGGCGAGGAGGGTGAGGAAGGCTTGTCTGGTACCCGAGGCTACAGAACTCTACCGGGGAGCGTAACGCTTAGAAAAATCTAAGCCTTACTGTGAAAAAAGTGGAGGAAAGTCTAGCTGTCTTTTTGTCGGGGGAGGAGGGAGGAGGGACTTGGCTTCGTTCGCTGCCGGCTGATCCAGCTGCAGTTCGCTCCTGGAATTTAAGCTCCCCGCAGTCTTTGTTTTCCAAGATGTAATTTACCGGTCCCAGTCATTTACCGGCTTTAATGGGCATATTAAGAAAATGATCAACTCTTTGGCAGTTCCTGGAAAAGACCGGTTCAATCAGCTGAAACAGAGAAATCATGAATTAACTTTTAGTAATGTGAGCCGAGAAGTCTGCTGGTTCCAAAAAGTCCTGGAAAAACTGGGCTATGGAAATTTAGGACTGGAAAGTAGACTAAAGAAACACCATAAGTTAAAAAAAAAAAAAAAAGTAAGCAGGAAATTGTCTGAGGAATCCCCAGGCATCCATTCCAACTTGTAAGGTCTTTCATCAGCTTTCCTTTGATCCTGTTAGCTTGGGAGAGATTTTCTTTGGTTGATTGTGACTAATGAAGCTTTGTTTTTAACAAGTTATGTGATTGTAGTGAATCAAAGGTATCAGAAAAGACAAAGTATTAAATCTCATAGTGTTGAGCTAAGAGCAGCAATTGACAGTTGCTACAGCTCCGGGAGTTGGTGGTCTGGCCTGCTGCGATTCATGGGGTCGCAAAGAGTCTGACACAACTGAGCGACTGCACTGAACTGAACCACCAGCACAGTCACTCCCGGCTGCTTCTTACCCTTGGGTGGATTCGCTCTTGGGTAAACAAACTAGCTGCAGGTGGTTCCTGTCAATGGCCACCTCCTGCTGCTAGCGGAGAACAGGACCCACAAGGAAGGTTCTCCAGCTGAGGCTCTTTAAATAGGATGTGGGGCGGGGCATCAGACACTACCTAACAGACAAGTAACCTCCTAGAGATTAGAAGTCAGCACACAACCACCCCACCCTACCAATCTCCCTTTCCCTGGGTGTTCTCAGTGTGGTCTTTAGGGTTCCAGGTGGAGACTGGAAAGACCAACCATTCCTACTGGAGAGATATTTGATTGAAATTGAGGTTCATGTTCAAAATGAGTTTGGGCAACGCTGTGTTTTTAATGCATAAAGTTTTGGAGCAGGTGTGCTGTGCGCTTAGTCGCTCAGTCATGTCCGACTCTTGTGACCCTATGGACTTAGCCCATGAGGATTCTCCAGGCAAGAATACTGTAGCGGGTTGCCATGCCCTCCTCTGGGGGATCTTCCCAACCCAGGGATCAAACTCAGGTCTCTCGCATCGCAGGCGGATTCTTTACTGTCTGAGCCACTTCCTTCCCCATTTGGAGCAGGAAGGGAGCTTAAAGATGATGCTCAAACTGTACTGAGTGTTTAGCTGTGCTGGAGGTGCGGCTGTACAGGGGGTACAGGTGAAGAAACTGAGAGGAGAAAGGTTAAGACCCGCCGCCAATCAGGTTTCCTGACTTGGACTCCAGGGTCTTTCCTCTGCAGCCAGGGAGTCTACCATGCCCCCTGATAAAACCTCGGACCACATTCCTTTCCCTGACAGGCATCCCTCAGCACCCATGGGAGCAGGGCCCAGCTATCCTTCTTCCCCGCTTTTAAGTCTCACTGCTACCACACTTGCCTCAAACAGGCTCCTGAGAGTTATATTTAACCTTAGCTGAGTAGTTTTCTTGAGCACCTGAAAATGATGGAATCAAAGTGTCTGCAATTCAGGAGCTGCAAAAGGACTAGTGAAGAGACTCAGCACAAGGTCTCCCTCTGGGGTCTGTATGTGATCAGTGGCCCTTCCCTTCACAGAGTTGGCTCCTTATTCGTGGTCCCTGGCCTCTCCCTGCAATCTCCTTTCCACAGCATCTCCTTGAGTCTCTCCTGCTCCCCCACCGCAGCCCCTCAGTCACACAAAATGGAGCGTGTGTTCCAGGCCTCTGTGGCTTTGGCTACAAGTGATGACAGGTTCCTTTTTTTTTTCCTGCAAGTGGATGCCTATGACCTTAAAAGGCTCAGACTGAATGTTACCTCCTTATTGGTGTCTGTCTCACTGCCCCTTTTGTGGCACCCTGCCTGTTGTGCCCCCATAGACCTGCTGCTGCTGCTAACCACTTAGAATCATACCCAGGCCTCCCTCCAGGCTGTGAGCACCTCCAGGGAAAAGAAAATTCCCTTTTGTTCATCTTTGATTTCCTCAAATCTTGTAAGGGGTCAGCATAAATTAGGAATTCGGTGATTGTTGAGAAATACTGAATCATCCTAGAGTAGATGTGAGACTGATCACTAAAACCGATGAGCTCCTGAAGGCAGGTAACGTTAGGATGTCAGGAGAAGGACAAGGTCAAAAGCTGCATTTGAGGGGAGCACGGGGCTTGTCTGGGTCAGCCCGCCTTCACTGGGCTCTGTCTCCATTCTCAGTGCCTGAAAACGCAAAAATGCCCACCTGCAAGCAGCTGGATAATCAGAGCTTTTACTTTGAGATTAGCCGAGGGAAAGGCTGTTCTTAATTAAGGACTGAATGAATATACATTGTAAAATTGAGTAAGATATACACCTTTTGAGGGGCTTCCCTGTGGCTCAGCAGTAAAGACTCTGCCTGCCAGTACAGGAGACGTGGGTTCAGTTCCTGGGTCGGGAGGATCCCCTGGAGGAGGAAATGGCAACCCACTCCAGTATTCTTGCCTAGAGAATTCCATGGACAGAGGAGCCCGTGGCTACAGTCTATGGGGTTGCAAAGAATCAGGCACAACTTAGCGACTAAACAACAGCAACATATCCTTTTGGGCTAATGGTGTCTAAGTGTCACGTGCGTGCATGCTAAGTCGCTTCAGTTTTGTCCAGGTGATCTTCCTGACCCAAGAATCAAACCCACGTCTCTTGTGCTTCCTGCATTGCAGACAGGTTCTTTACCACTAGTACCACCTGGGAAGCCAAGTGTCATAGTTGTATCTAAATATTTCTTTGAATTCTTCAAAAAATATCTTGGAGGTGTTTGGTAGAAGAATGCAGTCTACCAAACAGCCTGATTCCTCTTTGCAAGCATAATCCAGGTTTATTTCAAATCAAACGGGCGACATTATCTAATACCTGCAGTTACCTGAGACCAGCATCATCACTGCTGAGTCAGCATCTTTTAATCTTTTGTTTGATGTAGATATAGAGCCTGGTACAGAATGGATTACTATCTCGAGTGAAGTCATCCACTTAGAAGTCACCAGGGGAGAAATGAGAAAACAGCTTTTTTTGGGATTTTGACCAAACAGATGAGAACAGTTAAAGTGTAGATCTGGGCCTAGGGATCTTGGCCCGTGTAGGATGCTAAGAGAGTTCAGAATGAAGACAGTGCTCTGCCTGTGGGAGGAAGGGCCACCTTGTTCCTTATCCTGCGTCCTGCCAGTGTCAGCTTAACATTATCAGAAAGTTCAGAGCAACTTCCCAGATACCAAAAGCATGGGATTTATTAGCTGCTAAAAGCAGAATGATCTGTAGAAAAAAAGAGCTGAGAGGCATAAAGCAGGAAGAAGGCAGCTATAAATGTTCTGATGGCCAAAGTTAAACACTGGGTTTGATGGAGAGACTGGGAAGTTTTCGGGGCTGTTTCAGAAGAGTAAGGATCATATATGAATTAGATGAACCTTGAGAAGGGGAGAAAGAATAGAAGAAAGTACTAGTTGCATAAATGAAACTAAACTTCCTGAAGCTGTTCTTATTTCAGTGGCTGTGGCCGCCAGGTGCTATTTCCTGGGACAGTCCCAGTTTCAAGTACTAATAATGATGATGGTCAACAGAGATAGCGCTCAGTATATGCCTGTTCTGAACACTGTACATATACCAGCTCATTTGATTCCTTTAACAAATGTTACATAGTGGGTACTATTATTGCTGTTTTTCAGAGGAGAACCTGAGGCACAGAGGGGCTAAGTGACTTGCCCGAGGTCACACAGCTAAGTAGTGTATCTGACTAAGATTTAGCCTCCTGAGTCCATGCTCTGACAAGACACCATATTGCCTCTGGGTTTCCAGGCTCTGCCAGGCTGTGTGTGTGCATTTCAGGTCTGTCTGTGGTGCCTTCCTGACTGTGTAGGTGCGTCACATCAACTGTTGGCTGGGCCCTAAGACTGTCACACGAGTGGCTGTGTGTGTTTGGTTGGACTGGAGGTGGGCTCACAGGAAAAGGGACAGAGGAGTTGGGTTGAACTTTGGCCTGTGGAGGGGAAGGGAGGGGCCGAAAGGTACAGGGTAAGCAACAGAGAATCTGAAGTTAGTACAGTTAAGACCAGAAGCAGGAAAAACAGAATGTTGAAGTCACCGGGTAAGAGGCTACAGGGTGTGGGAAGCAGGGAGAGGAAACACAGCCTTCTCAGGCGTCAGGCGGAGTCACTGTGGGACAACCCTGCTGAGATCTGACCTCCCCCCAGGAATCAACCAGCTCCTGGGGGCAAAGAGAGGAAAAGCAAGCACAGAGAGATTTATTAAGGCTTGCAGTCCTTCTGTGTCTAAAGCCAGACCCAGGAGACCAGAGGAGGGCAAGACCTTGACTGGGATGAGCTCAGTTCTGTGAAGTAACAACGCAGCCTGCGATTTGCCTGCCTGTGTAGCTTTGCGCCACCCTCAGCGGCTGGCAAAGGTGTGGAGAAGCAGGAGCCCTGCGCTGCCCGTGGGAGGGCAGATTAATGCAGTCGTCTCATGTCGCCTGCTGCTGAAGCTTTTCATTTCAAGAAATTTGAGAATATAGAATATTCATAAAGATATATGTGTGTGTATATATAGAGAGAGTCTTGGCTTTATTTTTTCTTTATGTTCTTTATTCCTTCTTTTGTGTCTTTTAAACCTATTATTAACTATTTGACAATTTTTTTCTGGCGTTTATGTAGATCTAATCTTGTTGTATCTGTCAACTCCCATCATGATGGAAATCTTGGGGGCACTGCGGGCAAAATCCAGCACGCAGAGCTGGGCCCACCCTATTGAACAGAACTTCAGCTTTTCTGATCCCATCATCAAGCTACTGTAAATACTTTCCCAGTACAGCTGCAGTCTGCTTACCACAAAATAGGGTTTGGAAAAATCTCGGACAAGGATGTGCACGGGGCTTGAGGAGAGTAGGGGCTTGCACCTGAGGCATAAACCCCAGCCTTGGGGTGTGGAGGAAGCAGCCCCCAGGGGTCGGCCTCCAAGAGCTGTGTGAGCCAAAACCTCGTTAAAGGGGCAAGCCAGTAACCAGAAGCAGGTGGCCAAAGTGAGCAAAGAGACTGCCAAGGAGCACGAAGCAGACAGAACCAATTCATAACCGGGCCATGGGCCAGCGGTCCACAGTGTCAGGATGATGATGAGGTCATTGCAGCTACTTTTCTTTCTTTATTTTTTACAACCATGACCTGGTGTTTAAGCTTTAACTTTTGACCCAGTGGGTGGACTGGAACCCCTGAAAGCACTATAGAACCTCTGATATCCCTGTGGGGTTCTGGGAAGAGTCCATAGGTAGGTAGGTGTGGCTTGAATTTAAATTTCCTCTACAAGCTGTTGTTTTGCTTTCTCCATGTTTTCTGGGCCCTAGGGATTGCCTTGCTTTTTTGTGATTTCTTGATACATTCAAGAAGCTTCTTATATAGCCAGTCCCTATGTACAAACCTTCAAGTTGCAAACTTTCAAAGATGCAGACTTGTGTTCTGTCATCGTCAGGCATGAGTGAAACTGCAGCTTGCTCTCCGTCTCCTATTGCTGACAATCCTTCAGCTCTACCGTCTTCCACCTCCTCTCCCTCCTCAAGTCAGTAACTCTTCTTGCCTGTTCACTTGATGCCAGCTCCAGTATGCCCACTATTGTACTGTAATGTGAGATTAAAACCATTTTCTTTATTCTGTGTTTGTTTTGTATGTATTATTTGTGTGAGAAAATATTATAAAGACATTACAGTAAGTACTATATAGCTGATTGTGTTAGTTGAGTATCTCAGCTAACTTTGTTGGACTTATGAACAAATAGGACTTATCAACGTGCCCTCAGAATGCTCTTGTTCATATGTAGGGGACTTCAGTTCAGTTCAGTTCAGTTCAGTCACTCAGTCGTGTCTGACTCTTTGCGACCCCATGAATCGCAGCACGCCAGGCTTCCCTGTCCATCACCAACTCCCGGAGTTCACTCAGACTCACGTCCATTGAGTCCGTGATGCCATCCAGCCATCTCATCCTTGGTCGTCCCCTTCTCCTCCTGACCCCAATCCCTCCCAGCATCAGGGTCTTTCCCAATGAGCCAACTCTTCGCATGAGGTGGCCAAAGTACTGGAGCTTCAGCTTCAGCATCATTCCTTCCAAAGAAATCCCAGGGCTGATCTCCTTCAGAATGGACTGGTTGGATCTCCTTGCAGTCCAAGGGACTCTCAAGAGTCTTCTCCAACACCACAGTTCAAAAGCATCAATTCTTCGGCGCTCAGCCTTCTTCACAGTCCAACTCTCACATCCATACATGACCACAGGAAAAACCATAGCCTTGACTAGACGGACCTTAGTTGGCAAAGTAATGTCTCTGCTTTTGAATATACTATCTAGGTTGGTCATAACTTTTCTTCCAAGGAGTAAGAGTCTTTTAATTTCATGGCTGCAGTCACCATCTGCAGTGATTTTGGAGCCCAGAAAAATAAATCTGACACTGTTTCTACTGTTTCCCCATCTATTTCCCATGAAGTGATGGGGCCAGATGCCATGATCTTTGTTTTCTGAATGTTGAGCTTTAAGCCAACTTTTTCACTCTCCTCTTTCACTTTCAACAAGAGGCTTTTTAGCTCCTCTTCACTTTCTACCATAAGAGTGGTGTCATCTGCATATCTGAGGTTATTGATATTTTTCCTGGCAATCTTGTAGGGGACTTACTGTATTTCATTTGTATCTCTAGGTATTGAATATTGGGAGAATTTTTCAGGTTACTTACTATATGAGATTATTGGAAAAGGAAACTTTTCTATACAACCATTCTAGGGAACAATTTGGAAATATTTAGCCAACTGAAGATGTTCATACCCTTACAGCTTCAACAATCCACTCCTAGGCATGTACTCTAGACCACTCACAAATGTATAGCAAAGAAGTATGGCTAAGAATGTGGAGTACAGCCTTGTTGGTAAAAATGGAAAAAAAAGAAACAATCTCAAAATCTATTAACAAAAGAAAAATATAAAGAACCTGATATAGAATGAGATATCATAGAGTAGGTAAATTTAATGAGCTGTAGCCAAATGTATAAAGATAAATCAGTCTCAAATGTACTGTTGACAAAAAAAAAAAGTTGCAGATTATTATGCACAGAATAATTATATTTATTTAAAGTTTTTAAAACACTCCAAATTCTGCTTCTGTGGCTTAGGGACACAGGCATATTTGAAAAGTGTGGGATGGATACATGCTGACTTTTGAGGAGAGCAGTTAACTTGAATGAGATCGGGGAAGGAGGGCTTCAACTCTATCTACAATGTTGTGTTTCTTTCAGAAAAGGTATGGTGGTTCAGGGCCAGCAAACCAAGGCTCATGGCCCCAGTTTAGCAATCATCCTGTTTTTTTTCCAACCCTCGAGCTAAGGCTGTTTTTTAATGGTTATATAAAAACAGATAATAGACTCTGTTTGGCCTCTTGGCCCACAAGGTTGAAAACCTTTACTCTCTGGCTCACTAGCAAAAGTTTGTCAACCCCTGCTGTAGTCATTATGGAGAAATAGAAGAGAATTGGGGTGGGTCCCCTGTTATTTGTTATATTTGTTTCTGTTCTCTTCGGTAGGTGAATGTTCATAATGAAAAGTGAGTTCTTTTCCAGTTCTCGGGGGTCCCTGTGGCTGCCCACCCTCTTTTCTTTCCTTGGCTTCCAATCTCTTTGAAGGACAGCCAGCACATCTTCATTTTCTCCCTCTTCATTCATCTTTCAGCCCCCTGTGATCTGGCTGCCTCGGCAAGCACAACACTCAGCCGCTCTACCCGAGTCAGCAGTGCCTCCTGATAGCTGAACCCTAAGGGCCCATTTCCGTCTTTATCCTCGGTTTCTCTCTGTAGCCCTCAACGTAATTAATCAATTACTGAAAGCCTTGCCTTCCATGGCTCTTATGAGGTCATTTTCTTCTTGGTCTCCTGTGAGTCTGGTTGTTCCTTTCAGGTTTGGGGTTGTAATCTTTCTTGTCCACCTGTTCCTTTCATATTTTTGTTTTCTCCTCTCACTCCTTCTGTCATTTCAGGGCCACGTCTTCCATTTTCTTGGCGTCCATCTCAGTCCTCGGCTGATGATCTGCCCCGTATCACTTCCAGTCAGGTCTGAAGGCCCAGCCCCAGTTCTGCATTTTGATCTTCTGTCCTCCTTGGAGATGTCCCAGGGGCCTTGGTCTCAGCCTGGCCAAAAGAGAACTCTTTCTCTGCTCCCTACTGGTTTAGGCCCTTCTTAGCTCTCACCTAGGGTACGTCATCAACTTAACTAGTCTTCTTGGCTTTGTCTCCTCTCCAACTCCATTTCATATAACCTCCAGAGTGATGCTTCTCTAACAAAAATGTAATGATTTTCCTCTTGTACTTACCCCTTCAGTGGTTTTCCATTTCCTTTGGATAGACTCCAGTCTCCCTGGCATCATCACAAGGCCCTTTATAAGCTTGTGCTGACCTCCTTTCCCACTGGACCCGTCCCACCACACATCCTGTGATGCATGTACCTGAATTGCCAAGCTCTGTTGGGCCACAGAGTCTTTCCTTAGCAGAGCTTCAGCTGCAATGCCTTTGCAGCCATCGATGCTTGACGAATCCTGAGATTCAGTTCAGTGATCACTTCCTCTGTGAAGATCTCCTGAATCCCCCACCCCTAATGCAATGTGTGTCTTCCCTTCCCGAGTCCTCATGATGCTCTGTACCCACACCTGTTACAGCTTTTACGAAACTGTCATGTGACTATTAATTTGAATGCCGTTGTCCCTACTGACCCACCGCTTCCCTGGGAAGTGGTCTCATTCACCTTTATGTCCCAGAATAGGGCCTGGTGCCTAGCAGGGACATGAATGGCGTGAAATTTATTCGGTCGCCCAAGACATACTCGCGTTTCTGACAAAGTTATAATCATTTCAGTAATGCAATGTGGTGAAAACTGGATGCATGTGATTTTTTTGGTTAATCCAGTTTTATTTTATTCTAAAATATTAACTCTCAAATCATTTGGTCTGGGAATAGTTCACTTCTGGCTCCTCAAACCAAACAGGCTACAGCTATTCCTCCCTCCTCCTGTGGAGAAAGCTACGTGGCTGCATCAGTGAGTAGTTCCGAGAACGCCTTCTGTCCACCTCCCTTCTCCGAGGGAAGTTCAGGAGAGAAGCATTGAGTGGCATGATAATTTGCAGAGAATTCAAGTAGTTACAGAAGTACTTTTTGAAAAAAAAAAGGAGAATATAACTTTCATAGACATGAAATTTCAAGCCAGTAAGAACTGATTTGAAAACTTGAAAAAAAAATTATGTAACATAAAAGGATGGAAGAGTCTGCCTCAGGAACTGCGGACAGCACAGAAAGGCTTCCTGAGAAGTTAAAGAGGCAGTTGGAAAGGAGAGCTGTCCACCAGAGCAGGGTCTGATGGGTGGTAGTATTTTTTTTCTCATAAAACAAAACCAACTAATCTAGTTTGTTTTTGAAATCTGAATTTTTTCTATATTCTTTATTTTATATGAATTAAAACCATCCTTATTGTTTCCTATTTCCCATTCCATTGTAGTTTTCAGAAACAGGAGCCCAGTAATTAGTAGGATTTGCTGATTTTTTTTCCCACCTGACATCACTGTTTATTAATTTAAAATCTATTTATTCTTTTCTAAAAATTATGCTTATTTGTCTACGATTAAGATGGCTAGCCTAGTGGTAAAAAAAATCCACCTGCAATGCAGGAGACCTGGATTCATTCCTTGGGTTGGGAAGATCCCTGGTGAAGGATGTGGCAACCCACTCCAGTATTATTGCCTGGAGAATCCCATGGACAGAGGAGACTGGTGGGCTACAGTTCAGGGGGTCACACAGAGTTCGACACAACTGAAGCGACTTAACAAGCACGCAAGATGGCTAGAAGGCTTCCCAGGTGGCGTTGGTGGTAAAGAACCCACCTGCCAATGCAAGGGACAGAAAAGACTCAGGTTCGATCCCTGGGCTGGGAAGATCACCGGAGGAGGGCATGGCAACCCGCTCCAGTGTTCTTGCCTGGAGAATCCCATGGACAGAGGAGCCTGGTGGGCTACAGTCCATGGGGTCACATAGAAATGAATATGATTGAGGTGACTTAGCTTGCATGCACGCAAGATGGCCAGATTTAGCAAATAATATAAAACACTCAGGTAAATATAAATTTTAAATAAACAAAAAATTTTAGTATAACTATACCCCATGTAATTTATTGTAAGTATATATATAAATATTACATATTAAAAAATTGTTGTTTACCTGATATTCAAATTTAACAGATGTCCCATATTTTATCTAGTAATTATCTCTATTTATGATTAGATGACCTTTTGCCAAGCAAAGACCACTCCTATTTTGGTGCATCACTAAACCCAGAGACATATTGACTATGTAGCCAGTTAACAAATATTAGAAGAATATTTAAACTGAGTCCTAGATCAGTCATTCAAATAACAAGGAATTATCACTAAAAAAATAAAACAAGCAAAAAAACCTTGGTGATGAAGTAGAAGAAATCAGGACTACAAGGGTGGATCAACTTGAAAGCATTTTTGACGTAATGAGTCTCATTAAAAGCAAAGTGAGAACAGTCATGGGGATATTAATAACTGCAGAAAAGAGGTGGACAGAAGAGTGAGGCTAGCACATCAGGAGGCCAGCCAGCAGCACAGACTCCGAGGGGCTTCTCTGGCGGCTCCATGTGAAGAGCCCATTTGCCGTTGCGGGAGACACGGGTTCGATCCCTGTTCTGGGAAGACCCCACATATCGCAGAGCAACGAAGCCCGTGTGCTCCAGAGCCCAGGGGTTGCAGCGTCTGAAGCCTGCCTGCCCTGGAGCCCGTGCTCCAAAACCAAAGAAGCCACCGCAGGGAAAAGCTGCAGCACCACCAGAAACAGTAGCCCCTGCTCTCTGCAGCAACAAAGACCCAGCGCAGCCGGAAATAAATCAGTAAGATTCCAAGAAGACAGGTGATATTGTAATAAAAATAGTAATTATGACCAACCTGAATACTTTTCTGTCACTTACGAATCTTTAAAAAAATTTTAAAATACTTTTCACACTGCTATATATAAAATAGATTATAAGGACCTATGTAGAGCACAGGGAACTCTGCTCTGTATAACCTATATGGGAAAAATCTGAAAAAGAGCTGGTATATGTATGTGGATAACTGACCCACTCTGCTGTACACCTGCAACTCACACAGCACTGTCAATCAACCATACTCCAATATAAAATACTTTTTAAAAAGTACTTTTGTATCTATCATCCCACTGATGATAGGAAGAAACTTTCAATGTTAGAAGTGTATTCTGTGTCATATAAATATATACATTTCTTTAAACTGCCAGGTACTGACAGGCCAGGATAAGATTCCAGTGTATGAAAGGTGCTCAGATGATCAGAAATGCAGCTTCCCAGGCAAGTAACTTCAAGCCAGAGACAGCCTTAAGGTCTGGACACGTCTGCTTAGATACAAGTGAGCTTTCTTTAAAAAAAGACACCAAATAAAAAAGTTTAAAATGGAAAAGACATCTGAGCACTGTGGGCCCTGTGGTGGGCATGTTTTTGTTTATTCTCTTTTCTGCATTATGTTGCAGTATAGCTGATTTACGTGTTGTGTTAGCTTTAGGTGTACAGCTAAGCGATTCAGTTATACATATGTTCATTCTTTTGCAGATGCTTTTCTCATATAGTTCATCACAGAATATCGAGTAGAGTTCCCTGTGCTATACAGTAGGGCCTTGTTGATTATCTGTCTTATGTATAGTAGTGTGCATATGTTTATGCCAAGCTCCTGATTTATCCCTCACCCACCCTCCCTTTCCCCTTTGGTAACCATGTTTGTTTTCAAAATCTGTAAGTCTGCTTTTGTTTCGTAAAAAAAAAAAAAGTTCCTTTGTGATACAAAATTAGTTTCCACATATGAGTAGGCATGTTGTATGTGTAGTCATATGATAGGATGTTGTAACCTGAGGGTAGATTGCAATTGCAGGGCTGCTTCTCAAAGCAACGGGGTAAAACACAGCCCAGCTTCACAGGTGCTTTCCCACAGCAAACTAGTGTATGAAGGCCTTCATCAGATGGCCAAAAGAGACGCTGGTTTCTTCCACGTGAGGCACTGTGACCTTTGTTCATCTGATGGCTGAAAAGAAAGGGTATAGGAAGCACAGGCACTGCTTGACTTTGGTGCTTACAATCTGCCACTAACCTTCGCTGATTCTGCACTGAGTCTGTTCAACCAACTGTTATTCTTCTTCAAGTATAATGTCAGAAAAAACATCCTGAGGGAATATTTTCACTTATTAAAAGTTGCCCAGTATATAGGGAACAGAGCTTACAGAGGAATTAATAGTCCCTCCACCCCTAGTCCTGCTCCCCAGAGAGGGTTCAGTCACTTGGACTTTATGGGGGGGGACCCTAAGACACACCTGATTCCAAAACCAAAATGAACAGAAAGAAAACCCCAGAAGCTAGAAACATGAAATCTCATTATTAGAGGTTCTTGTCTTTTCACTCAGTTCCTCTCATTTCCCTGTGTTTTCTTTAAAATTCAGGTACGTTTCTGAGAAAACTGCTGTAGATCCCTTTCTGTCTCTAAGTACACACTGTGTGTGTTCCTGGAAGGGGGTTGATTGAAGAAGAAGATACCAGACTCTTGATAAAAAGGCGTGATGCCTGTCTAGCACTTTGCCTCCAGCTCATCCGGCTTTTCTCCTAAACAGCTGTTCAATGAACGGCAGCCACTCGGCAGGCAGGGCTCCCTGTGCTGTAGAGAGATGGGGGGCAGAACGGTGGAGGAGACAGCCGATAAACAAACAGGTACGGGGAGAAATCATTTCAGATAATAAACAGTTCACAGTACGATTTCAAAACCAAGTGAACTAGAGAAGGGACTTGCCCTTGAGAAGGTGCCTCATGCTCCCAGTGGGATGGTGTACCAGGGCAGCCTCTGGTCCACGCCAGAGCCCTGACATCAAGGACGTGGTCTGTCCGCTTGACGTCAGTAACCCCTGCATCAGCACAGCCATCCTCCCCCGCAGCCCGGCTGGGGCCTGGGGTGTCTGGTAATGTTGTTTGTTCCTGTTTTATTTCCATTTTGCCCCTGACCACATCACAGTCAGATGCCACAGATACTGAACAATTGATTAAAAAAAAGATACCAGAGCTGAAGAGATAGACTGTTTGACAAGTACATACATAGGCATTTTTATTGTTAAGGTATAGTCGAGTTCAGTTCAGTCACTCAGTCGTGTCCAACTCTTTGCGACCCCATGAATTGCAGCATGCCAGGCCTCCCTGTCCATCACCAACTCCTAGAGTTTACTCAAACTCATGTGCACTGAGTTGGTGATGCCATCCAGCCATCTCATCCTCTCTCGTCCCCTTCTCTTCCTGCCCCCAATCCCTCCCAGCATCAAAGTCTTTTCCAATGAGTCAACTCTTCGCATAAGGTGGCCAAAGTATTTGAGTTTCAGCTTCAGCATCAGTCCTCCCAATGAACATTCAGGACTGATTTCCTTTATGATGATCCGGTTGGATCTCCTTGCAGTCCAAGGGACTCTCAAGAGTCTTCTTCAACACCACAGTTCAAAAGCATCAATTTTTTGATT
>SJXQ01004637.1:293615-471310 GCA_006408695.1 Aepyceros melampus | reverse complement strand
ACTGATGCTGGGAGGGATTGGGGGCAGGAGGAGAAGAGGATGACCAAGGATGAGATGGCTGGATGGCTCATTGACTCAATAGCTTTGAGTCTGAGTGAACTCAGGGAGTTGGTTATGGACAGGGAGGCCTGGCACGCTGCGATTCATGGGGTCTCAAAGAGTCGGACACAACTGAGTGACAGAACTGAACTGATAGCATCATTCATTGTTTTCTACTTTTTCTCTCTGCTGAGATTGATGCATTAAAACCTCCCATAGTGATTATATATTGGGCTTCCCTGGTGGCTCAGCTGGTAAAGAATCTGTCTGCAATGTGGGAGACCTGAGTTCAATCTCTAGGTTGGGAAGATCCCCTGGAGAAGGGAAAGGCTACACACTCCGGTATTCTGGCCTGGAGAATTTCATGGACTGTATAGGCCATGGGGTCGTGAAGAGTCAGATACAACTGAGTGACTTTCACTTTCTTTCCATTTTCATAGTGATTATAAATTTTGTCTATTTCTCCTTTTAGTTCTGGCAATTTTTACTTTTATATTCTGAAGCAATGTTCTTATATTCATAGAAATTCAGAAGAGTTACATCGCACTGTTGGTTTGATCCCAATATATTTTTAAAAAATTGTCTTTTGTCTTCAGAAAGGCATCGTAACTTAAAAGACTACTTTTGCCATTATCAATGTTGTTATATCAGTTACTTCTCACATACATTGCTGGTGGAAATTCAAAATAGTGTAGGAACTTTGAAAAACATTTTTGAAGTGTCTTATAAATTTAAACATACATTTACCATATGACTCAGCAATCCCACACCTAGGCATTTCCCCTAAGAGAAATGAAATCATAACGGCCATACAAAAAATTGCTTAAAAAACAAAACAACTTTATTCATAATGACCAACACCAGAAAGAGCTCAGTGTTCATCAACTGGTAAAGAAATTTTAATATATCATATGTTGGGCCACTACTCAGCAAATTACTGATCCACAGAACTACAGAAAGGAATCTCCAGAGTATTATGCTAAGTGAAAGAAGGCAGACCAGAGATTCCATGCTGCGTGATTCCACTTTTATGAGGTTCTAGAGAAGGCGCGGAGAAGGCACTGGCACCCCACTCCAGTACTCTTGCCTGGAAACTCCCATGGACGGAGGAGCCTGGTGGGCTGCAGTCCGTGGGGTCGCTAAGAGTCGTACACAACTGAGCGACTTCCTTTTCACTTTAAACTTTCATGCATTGGAGAAGGAAATGGCAACCCATTCCAGTGTTCTTGCCTGGAGAATCCCAGGGACGGGGGAGCACAGAAAGGAATCTCCAGAGTATTATGCTAAGTGAAAGAAGGCAGACCAGAGATTCCATGCTGCGTGATTCCACTTTTATGAGGTTCTAGAGAAGGCGCGGAGAAGGCACTGGCACCCCACTCCAGTACTCTTGCCTGGAAACTCCCATGGACGGAGGAGCCTGGTGGGCTGCAGTCCGTGGGGTCGCTAAGAGTCGTACACAACTGAGCGACTTCCTTTTCACTTTAAACTTTCATGCATTGGAGAAGGAAATGGCAACCCATTCCAGTGTTCTTGCCTGGAGAATCCCAGGGACGGGGGAGCCTGGTGGGCTGCCGTCTATGGGGTCGCACAGAGTCGGACACGACTGAAGCGACTTAGCAGCAGCAGCAGCAGCAGAGAAGGCACAATTATATCACTGGACGCAGTTCAGTGGTCACTGGGGAATGGAACTGGTGAAGGGCCTTAATGCAGAGGATCATAAAGACATATTCATGGACATATTCTGCATCATGATTGTGCCTCTAGTTACTAATCGTATGCATTTGCCACTTAAAAGTGGTGAGTTTTCTCATACTGTATGTAAATTATACCTCAATAAATCAGACCCACCCCAAATCCTAAAATAATACAGAAAGGAATAATCACCATAAACTCTCAAGAGCCAGGACAGAGGTTGAGGGGGTAGACAGCCATAAAGCACATACACACTGGAAGCTGGACTACAGGCGGTGAGAAGTACTAGACTTAGGAAGCCAAAGAGAGCTGACAGCAAGCCAGAAGTGGGAGAGCCCAAGAACCAGCTGAGGCCAGAGTCCTCGACAGGTCAGGAATTACACGTGTCACATACTTCTGAAGTGATCGTGCAAGTGGAGCTGAGAAAAGGAAGGTTGTTTGGGGAGCTGGTTGAGAGCAGTTAGATGCTCTTGTTCTCTCTCTCACTCTAGGAAACTGCATGCGTTTCCCCCACGAAGGCAGATTCAGAGGCACGAGTGATAAGGGTGGGGCTGAGTCTGGTTTGTGGAAGAATTAAGTGGTTGTCTATGCAGAATTCTGAGACACCTCCCAGCCTCATTTTCAATTCATTTCTAACAATGCCAGGAGCCAGATGTATACTCCAGGCAGGAAAGGGAATTATTTCTCTTGACAAGCCTGAGTGAAAATACTTTCAGATACTGATGCGGAATGTCACCTATTGAAATGACCCAGCTGGACCACTCTAGAATAAATCCTAATAAGCTGTAAACCCTAGCACATAAAGAAAGATCTTTCAAACAGCTTTGATAAGAACTACCATATGAAATGTACGTAATGTAAGCATACAGGGCATGCATACGTGCTCAGTAGAGAGTTATTTTTTAATTATATTTAAATTATACTTCAATTATACTCTAAAAAACAATGATAAATGAATGTTTTTGAATCTATTAATCAGCTTAAGGAACAATAGTACTTCCTTCTTATATATGAACAGAGTGCACGAGATTTTCAGACATTTGAGGAAAATTTCCAACTAAGATCAAACACAAAGACCAAAACACACATTGTTTTAAAGAAATGTTAACTTGGAAGAGGCAAAGACAGTGTAGGGAGATAACCAAAATTTATTTAAACTCAAGAATTATTATTTTCAAAGAGTCAGGAAAGGATATCGCTGCAGTGAAATAGTAGAAGGGTTATAAAGATAAACTTCCAGAAAACAAGAAATTAAAAATGTGAGTCTCAGACATTTAAAAATTGGTTGAGTGATTGAAAGTTGGGAAGAATCTCCCCTGCCTCACCCCCACAGAAGAATCTGACCAAGAGATTGGAAACAGGAGGCAGAAGAAACAGGGAGCTAGAGGAGGAATTTCAGTCAAGGAGGAATTTCAAAATGAGACACCAGAGAAAACAGGGAGGACACGAGGGGGTAAGGGGAAGAGAAGGGTGGAGACGTGAGGAGGCAAGGAGAAGAGGAGGACGGAGACATGAGGGGGCAAGGAGAAGAGGAGGACGGAGCCTAAAGTCATGTCAGGATTTACAGAATTCCAAGCCATCATGTGAGTAGCTAAAACTGGAGAGTAAAGCCTAGCCTATTATTTTAAAACATACAAACAAAAACTATAAGAAATATCTAGAAGAGTTTCAAGTAGTTGCTTCCAGGGAGTGCATGCTGAGAGTGAGAAGCTGGAATGGAAGGGGAGGTGGGAAGAAGTGTATTGTTGTTCCCCTTATAAGCCTTAGTGATTTTTAAAGTGTTGCTGAATAAAAATGCAATAAAAATATTTTTCAAAGCAAAACAGGAATAGTTATAATACAGACACACACACACACACACACACACACACACACACTCACTGGTTTGCTCACATGTGCATGCTGAATTCTGTTTTCTGTGCTGGTGCAGGACAAGATGGTCCCTCAAGCACCTCCTTTTACTGGGTCTTCTCTGGGGATCACATTGTCATTTGCTGCCTGGGTTTATGGGTGTGCCCTAGGTGAGGTGCAGATAGGCCCTCTTAGAAATGCAGCCTGTGTGCATGTGTGCATGTGTGTGTGTGTGCGCTCAGCCTCTCAGTCATGTCTGACTCTCCGCGACCCCATGGACTGTAGCTCACCAGGCTCCTTGGTCCATGGGATTCCCTAGGCAAGGATACTGGAGTGGGTTGCCACTCCCTCCTCCACAGGATCTTCCCAACCCATGGATCGACCCAAATCTGCATTGGCAGTCGGGTTCTTTACCAGTGAGCTACCTGGGAAGCCCAGAGACTGTGACCTAAGCATTTTTTTTTTTTTTTTAAGATTTTTTAATGTGGACCATTTTTAAAGTCTTTATTGAGCTTGTTACAATATTGCTTCTGTTTTATAGTTTTTGGTTTTCTGACCACAAGGCATGTGGGATCTTGGCTCCCTGGCCAGTGGTTGAACCTGTACCTCCTGTATTGGAAGGCGAAATTTTAACCACTGGACCTCCTGTATTGGAAGGCAAAGTCTTAACCACTAGCCTAGGCTTTATTAATTGATGCTTCAGCTGACTGTATTAGACAAGCAAAGACCATAGTCTGTCAAAAAGAAAATAATTTTTTTCAAATATAGAAAGGAACTGCAATTTATTGCCTTATTAAAAACAACAGATTAAATAGCCAACTAAGAAAATAAAAGCGGAATATGCAGAGATCAATGACGGGAGTGTCACGAAATAAGGGTTATGATTATTCCACTTTTGTACACCTGAATTGAAAAAGAATCTATCGTGTATACATCACTTCAGTGTACCATACACTGTGTGTATACTCAGTGAACAATAAAATAATTTTCATAATGGTAACACCTTTAGAACGAGAGTGAAATGGACACGCACAGAAGCACTTTACAGGAGGAGGATGTTGTTCCCAGCCTTCATGTGAGCCTCGGTCACCAGGTGAAAACCTTACGGCATGTGAAGTGGCACTGCTCTCCTCAGACACTTTACAGAGGCTGCCCAGCTGTTTTCTTGCAGTAAAGTTTGCCATCTACTGGATATTGTAAAAAGTTCCAGAATAATGGGGTTCAGACTTTTCCTTTTTTCTTAAGTGCAGCAGAATTCCTCCAAGGTAGATGCCGTGAGCAATCCTAACACACACAATTGCAGCGAGGAGCAGCCCAGTGTGAGGAAGGGAGGAGACCTCCAGCCCACTCAGCCCCCAGCCTTTCTGGGGACACCTGCAGGGAGCCCAAGGGGCTGAAGAGCATCTGAAGTTGCTGTTCAGGAGAAAAGGAACTGTTTTGGAGAGTTTCTATAATTCTTCTGTATTTGCTATTTTGGTATTGCTAGGGCTAAAATAAATGTATATATTTTAATATAAATATATACTATATATAAGTGTATATGCAAACATGTATATTTGCTAAGAAATAAAAAGTAACTTGACCAGTTTTAAAGACTATAAGCACACAAACATTAGTATTTACTTATGTATGGGTATTTGTATTTTTTAATAATTTGATTTATTTGGAAAACAGCTATATTGGTAATTTAGCTTAGTTATAAGAATATATTTATTTGGAGCAACGACATACCACAAGGTGATTTCAGGGAAAAGCATTTTAACATCTCTAAGATTACTCTGCTTGTGTGCACGCGAAGTCACCTCAGTCGTGTCCGACTCTACGACCCTATGGACTGTAGCCCGCCAGGCTCCTCTATCCATGGGATTCTCCAAGCAAGAATACTGAAGTGGGTTGCCATGCCCTCCTCCATGGGATCTCCCCAATTGATTCCTTTGTCCTTGATGGTTTTAATACACTTATCTCTGAAACAGAACTGTAATTCTCAGATTTAAAACTCATCAGTCAAGAATCTAAAAACTTTATCAGCTTTTTATTAGCCATGTTTTTGGCGGTGTTTAGACTGGCTGACAGAGAAGGCGATGGCGCCCGCTCCAGTGCTCTCGCCTGGAAAATCCCATGGATGGAGGAGCCTGGTGGGCTGCAGTCCATGGGGTCGCAAAGAGTCGGACACGACTGAGCGACTTCCCTTTCACTTTTCACCTTCCTGCATTGGAGAAGGAAACGGCAACCCACTCCAGTGTTCTTGCCTGGAGAATCCCAGGGATGGGGGAGCCTGGTGGGCTGCCGTCTATGGGGTCGCACAGAGTCGGACACGACTGAAGCAACTTAGCAGCAGCAGATTGGCTGACCACAATAGATGAGCCTGTGTGTGTGTGTGTTTGTGTGTGTGTGTGTTTTGGATGACAAGCAAAGCCTGTGAAGTAGACACACTCTGTCGGGCCTGGCTCTGGCACACACAGCCTCTGTTTCTTGGGCTGTAGAGAAGGTGACACAGTAGAACCCACTTCCTAGGAGTTTTGTGATGAATTAAGTCACTAGAGTTAAATGCTTGGCAGACAGACAGTAAATGATCAGAAAATGTTAGTTTTTATTGTTATATAAGATGCTTAGAGATTGTTTGGAAAAAAAGTTACTGGATTAATAGAAAATGGAACAATAACAATAATAATCAGAAAAATGTCATTTACTAACACAGTGTCACCACAGGAGCTTTATTTGAGGAAACTTAACAGAGACCTGGCAGAGAAGGCAATGGCAGCTCACTCCAGTACTCTTGCCTGGAAAATCCCATGGATGGAGGAGTTTGGTGGGCTGCAGTCCATGGGGACACGACTGAGCGACTTCACTTTGACTTTTCACTTTCATGCATTGGAGAAGGAAATGGCAACCCACTCCAGTGTTCTTGCCTGGACAATCCCATGCACGGAGGGGCCTGGTGGGCTACAGTCTATGGGGTTGCAAAGAGTTGGACACGACTAAGCAACTAACACACACACACAACAGAGACCCAAGTGCACACTTACACAGCGAGACTACCAGTGGGCTGATCCCATACGCCACAGACACTTTCCCACAAACTGCATGACATAGACACAGCACCATGTATAAAGTGGATAACTAATGAGATCAGACACTCTGCTCAGTGCTCTGTGGTGACCTCAATGGGAAGGAAATCCAAACAAGGGAATATATACATATATATATATATAGAGAGAGATGATATACTTCGCTATACAGCAGAAAATAACACAACTTTGTGAAAAACTACACTCCAATAAAAATTAAATAAAGTACCTGGACTCGGTCAGGATCAAACCGAGATGAATGAAGTTTAGACTGAGAAAAAACCCTGCTCTCACACAAGAATATCTTCACTATCTCACCGTATATTTCGAGTGCCATTTAAATTCGGGGCTCAGAGAAACACCTCACAAACTGCTAAGTTTTTCTGTTCAGAGGATCCGCTGTGTTCCCAGTGCCTATTTATGCCCAACAAATGCTCAATGACTATTCTGTGAATTTTCATAGGCAAAGCCAAGATCTGACCTTAAAGATGTCCCTTCCTGTATAAACTCAGCATGTGCACAAGTCCATCTGCATTTATTTGTAGGGGTAATAACTGACCCTTGCTTCTCTGTTTTTTATTTAAAGGCCCTCTTATTACAGCTCTTCTTAGTCTTTTCCTAGGGTTTCCTAACTGAACTCCCCCCATTAGCACTCTCATTTTTGAGTTGAGCCTTCATTTTTATTTACTCTAAGAATCAAGTCTGTTAGCAGAAGGGAAGGAAGGGAGGTAGGAGGGACTAGTGTTATTGCTCATATCCGGGTCAAATTAGCAGTTCAAAATACGCCTCATCTTTAAGTAGGGCACTCACCAGCACTCCCACAATTACAAATGAGGTGTCCTCTGCTCACTGCTCTGCGGCAGGTACTTCACTGCGTTTTCTCCTCAAGCAGCGGAGACCTGGCCAGGGCCTGGGGAAACTGCTGCCTGGGATGGGAGTAAGGGGAGGCCGGCTGCAGGACAGTCACTTCTGTAACACGCTAAGGAACAGGCTTTGCTGCTGCTGCCGTTCAGTGCCCAAGTCATGTCCGACCCTTTGCAACTCCATGGATGGCAGCATGCCAGCCCTCCCTTTAAAGATACAGGCACAGGCTTTAAAGATCTATTATTTCTACTTTTAATATACATTTAACCTAATTTCACCTAAATAAAAATGAAAGATGAATTGAGGAATTGTGAACATAAATTCAGTTTTCCCAGCACCACCTACTGAGTAGTTTCTGATACCCTGTCATGTCAAAGATCTTTTCTTTCAGAAGAATAAGTAAACGTTTGTTAGTGAATTGCTTTCATTTGTACTTTTGTTTTTATTAAAATAACAACAAAGTTTACTGTCTTTATAGAGACATTTTGCTTATATCCTTGGTGTTTTTAGAAGTTAATATAGATTTCTACATTAAACAGATCTCAAAAGCCACTGTTGATTTCTATAATTGGAACAACCATTGACTTAATAAAGAGGACTTAACTCAGCTGGTGCTGGGAAAGACTGAAGGCAAGAAGAGAAGGGGATGACAGAGGATGAGATGGTTGAATGGAATGAGTTTGAGCAAGCTCCAGGAGTTGGTGATGGACAGGGAATCCTGGCGTGTTGCAGTCCATGGGGTGGCAAAGAGTCAAATATGACTGAGCAACTGAACTGAACTTAGCTGTTAAAGGAAAACATTTTAATTCAAATTTTATTCTCTTCCTAATTCAGAAATATGGTAAATTGGATGGACCCTGTCATTTTGGTGAACCATCTAACAATTTCAATCATCTTGCTGTGGTTTAGCTGCTCAGTCCTGTCTGACTCTTTTGCAACCCCATGGACTATAGCCTGCCAGGCTCCTCTGTCCATGGGATTCTCCAGGCAAGAATACTGGAGTGGGTTGCCATTTCCTGCTCCAGGGGATCTTCCCCACCCAGGGATCGAACCCCTGTCTCCTGCATTGTAGTCAGGTTCTCTACTGCTGAGCCACCAGGGGAGCTCATTTCAATAACAGTTTGTATTTCAAATAACAAATATTTGGGATTGGGGGGTTTCAAATTATCCACAATAACTTGCCTTTAGAATGAAATAGGTTATAAACAATGCTAGAGATAGAGGAGAAATTTCCAGATCAAAGAATTCCACATCAGGGAAGGGGCTGGTTGAATTTTCTTGAGCCTCGCTTTCTGCAGAGACTGAACTTTAATTCCAGGGTTGGGACTGTGGTGGGAGGTGGGGAAGGGACGTGGCAGGAGAGGTGCATCTTTATTCGGGAAGTAGCCAAAATGGCCCACACGTGGTGAGTAATCAATAGGAATGTTGAATAATGGATGAATGAGCAAGAAAACCTGGATTCCCGTTTAAGCCTGGCTGTGAAGCTCTCACTCTCACCTCTTTTGATAAAATCAAGTGGAGCAAATCATAGGGTAAATTGCTCACTTTGATACACATGAGAGAGGGTCACACGGGACAGTTCAAGAAGTAGATGGGCCCTTTAAGACGTTTCTTTTCTCTGCATTCCTGTGGCCTCTAAAAAACTAGGTATTCACTCTCTCCTACCTAGCTATCTCTATAGACGGGTTTTAAATTCTAAATTGAGGCAAATTTACTGTAATGGCAAGAGTACAATTTTGTGGTAAGACAGAGAGAGGTTTAAATTTTAGCTCTGCTGTTTCCCATACCTGTGGTCTTAGAATGCATGTCATTAGCCTGCCTCCTCATTTCTGAGGGAGACACTATGCAGCCTTCAGAGCAAGGGCTTTGGAACCTGGGTTTAAATCCTGACTCTGCCACTTACAGACAGTATGAGTTGTATTCAGATACTTAACACCTCTGTGCCTTAGCTCTCATTTCTATAAAAGTGATGCCTACCCCATAATTTTATTGGCGATATTAGTTAATACATATACAATGCCCAGCAGTGCTTGTAACAGCGAGAGTGTTGTCAGCCAATTCATATTATTGTTATTATCATGAGAGGTAAAAAGGATAACATAAAGTTCTTTATAAAAATGTGTAATAAAGTAATTATCTAATCAGTATTATTTGTTTTTCCTTTCAATGCAGAGTTCAAAGCATAGATGCCTTGGTCCCCTTCTACTGACAAGCACAGTACTACCACATGGCGCCTGCCTGGTAAGTGCATGTTAAATGAATCAGTGCAAGGAAAATGAGAGTGTATGTCTATCCTGGAAAGAGTTATTAGTTTCTGAGTTCTGGGAAGTACAAGGGTACTGCCATCACACATCCCTGAGAACCTTTCCTCGTGATCAGGAGGGAGCCAGCCCCACCAACTGCAAATTTAGCACCCTTAGCTCACAGGCAGACTCTGCAGCATGACTTCCTGCTGAGAAGCCTGCACCAGAGCTCGCTGGTGTCACCTGCATCTCACCTGCTCTAGAGTGTCCATGGGCTCACCAAGGATTTTCCCACAAAGATATTTTAAATCCCTTGGGTATGGGTGCCATCTTGCTAGTGCCTTTTATGTACGATTTCCGATCATTAACACTGGCACATGTGAGATCGGGGCCTGCTTCTCCAAAGCTTTCTTTTGCTCTCAAAGCTTCCCCATGAGAACAGAAGGCTCTGGGTCCTCATCTACACAGCCTACATGCCTGAGCACAGGTCTGGATGGGCTCAGGGTGAGGGACCAATGGATCAACATGCTAACCCCAGAGAAGGGGCCCTGCCCTTGGTCATCCTTAAACATGACTAAAGAATGAAACTGTGAAGGTCATTTTCACTAAGTGTCAATCACTGACAACTGCAATGAGAATCTAATTATGTCCCTTTGACGTTAAAATTGTCTAAAGCCAATCAGGCCTGGGTACTCTGACCTTATTATAATCCATGTACACTTTAGTAAGGATAGGCTTGTAAGTGACCCCTTTTATTTAAAGGGATACTTACATTTTACTAGGTCCTTGCCTCTAGCGAATTGAATTCCACAGTAAAGCTAAAAATGTTCTAAATGAAGAGAAAAACAGAAGTTCTTTTTTCCCCACTCCTTGAGTTCAGTTCAGTCGCTCAGTCGTGTCCAACTCTGCGACCCCATGGACCGCAGCACACCAAGCCTCCCTGTCCATCACCAGCTCCCGGAGTCCACCCAAACCCATGTCCATCGAGTTGGTGATGCCATCCAGCCAGCTCATCCTCTGTCGTCCCCTTCTCCTCCTGCCCTCAATCTTTCCCAGCATCAGGGTCTTTTCAAATGAGTTAGCTCTTCGCATCAGGTGGCCAAAGTATTGGAGTTTCAGCTTACCACTATTTTCTTAACTAATCAATGATCAACAGACATAATCTCAATATTAATTATAAAACCATTCTGCAGAATCATTTAGCTACATGCCTACTCTTGTTCTAAAATGATACTTGAAAGTTTTATTATTTTCCAGTAGATTTTTATCAGATTTTAAAGTAATTATGTTATACAGAAGGTTAAAGAAAAAAAAATAAAGAAAATTGGTAAAATAAGTGAAAACAGACTTTCAAATTTTACACATTCTGCTGTACCCAAAACAGTACCGACAATATAAGAATAAAAAAATTAGGATAAACTAGTGTTTCAGTTTTATTATTGATATTACCAAAATGCCTCCAATACCTGCACTCCTAGGGATAAATATCTCATTAATTTCTACACAAAAAAATATGGGGTTGGAGGTATTATAGCTATTTTATAAGTAGGGAATTGAGGTTCAAGGATGTTCAATAAATTCTCCAAAGTTATGCAGCTAATATGTGTTCAGTTAGGATGCCAAGAAGACTTTAAACATTTATTTATAAATTCAAATAAAAACGGAATCATAAAAAAGAAGTACCGAAGAAGTGTCTAGACCAGCGTTCCCACATTTTGTCACTCATCTGAACCACAAGGATCTCATGAACTCGTGGACTTTCTGAGTCAGCATTTCTAGTGCCGATGCTGAGGGCCCAGACCACACTTTAAACACCAGGCCTCTCTCCCTGCCTTGTCTAATAGAGGTGTGACATGGGTGGGCCACATATGTAACGTTAAGTCTTCTCGTGAAAAATATAATTTAAATTATAACTAAGAGGTAAAAATAAGCAGGTGCAATTAACTTTAATAATATATTATGTTTAACCACATATAACTAAAACAGTATCATTCCAATGTGTAATTAGGGTTAAAAATTAATGAGATATTTACATCTTTTCTCACACTAAGTTGTTGAAATCCGACATGCACTTTACACTGAGTGCATCACAGCCCTAGCTAGCAACAGTTTAAGAGCTCAGAGCCGCATGTGACTCATGGCTACTATGTTGAATAGTGGAGATCTCAATAGTTTTCTCATAATTTTGTTCAAAGAACTAATGTCTAGAAAAATTACATTTGGTTATAATTATGAGTAAGACATTCATCTTCTAGTATTTAAATTATCTTCTTTTATGACATGATTATAGTACTAGGCATGATATAGTACTGTATGTGTGCTCAGTCATGTTCAGTTCTTTGCAAACCCGTGGACTATAGCCCACCAGGCTCCCCGTCCACAAATTTTCCAGGCAAGAACACTGGGGTGGGTTGCCATTTCCTCCTCGAGATATAGTACTAGGCATGAATAAAGATGCTTCAAGGTACTTTCTAAGAACTTATTTATTTATTACAGTGTATATTCAAATTGTACACATCCTCAGACGCCTGTGTTCCCATGAATCATTCCCAGATCTTTGCCTTCTTGTTGATCTCCTGGCCTGAGCCGGCACAGAACTGACCATTGTTAAGACATCACACTTATTTACATTGTTCCTGAATTGTTCTGTTTCACAAATGGTGACTTGTCTCCCCAGTTAGCAAAGGAACTCTTTAAGTTCAGGAAACAGAACATTCCCCACTTCAGTCTGTCTGTACACAGGCTCTGTGTATTCAGCAGCGACCCCACTTGGCACCCTAGCTCCCGCATGGTGCAGTAAGTACATGCTGCTGGCTTGCTGATGGATAGGTTTTCCCCCGGGGAAATTTGTCCTGCTCACTTTAAGGCTCACCGCACTTGGACAGAGAAAATGATTTTCTAGTTTGGTCACTGCAGGTCGTTAGCCAGATTTGGGGAAAACCCAGGTTACTGTGGTTACTTGATAACTTGGAAACAATGGTGAATACATTTCCTTTTCCTTTTATCCAGCTAAAAGCCCCGTGACACCGCGTGCAGCGAGTACAATGTCCTTGTGCCTTTGGTCTGGGCAAGATTCTGGCAGCCTGCTGCCCTGGGCGCCCTGGCACCCGCTGTTCTAGCCCGCCCCAGCGCATGCAGACCCGCCCCAGCTCCCCGGCACACCCCGTGACACGCCTGACCGTGGGTCTCCCTCTCCCAGGACCCATCTGGCAAACTCTGCCCCGGAAGGCTGTGGCGAGTGCACACGGGATGAAGGCCGAGGCTTCCTTGCTGAGGACAGACATCGGGAAAATGAGAGAAAACTAGAGGGAGACGTGTGGCTGCTGACGTTCTTCTGAAAGTTGAAAGAGAATGTCTCATATTTGAATTGGTAGCTTAACTGAATAGAAAATAATGAAAGTCTAGGCTAGTTCTACTGTGGAAATGACACAAAAGGGAGCTTCATGAGCAGACACAAGACGCTGTACTGTAGGAAGGCCTGGCTGTACCTTGGCACTTAAAGTATTGTGGAGGTGGGCGGGTGGATAGGAAAAGAAGGATGAACTCAAGCAAATAATTAATTCTTAATAAATTAAGTAAAGTAATATTTTGCATAATAATAGAAAACATTTTACTTGATATAAATTAAGTTTTAAAGTAAATCCCATATATTATTCATCATTGCGTATACCACCCATTTCCAGCATGGACTCAATAATCGGTAATTCATAACTGAACTGAAACAAGCAAGCTTAATCCCTATCTCCTGAAATGTAACTAATTGTTTTTTCTAAGCCTGATAGGCTACAGTCCATGGGGTCGCAAAGAGTCAGACGTGACTTCACAACTAAACCACCACTACCAGGCTTACTGTATTTTTTTTTCTCTTGAAAAGGTGTCTGCAGCCCACCACCATCTATTAATATCCCCGCATCACATACCCGGTTATACTCCCAGTGATCTTTCATTTAGAAGGAGCTCCTGAATGAAACACGTGTATGAAATGGGAACCTTCATTGTGATAGTTGCTCAGTCGTGTCCAACTCTGTGACCCCATGGACTGTAGCCCGCCAGGCTCCTCTGTCCATAGGATTCCCAAGGCAAGAATACTGCAGTGGGCTGCCACTCCCTTCTCCAGGGGATATTTTCCTGACAACGGGATCAAACCCAGGTCTCCCACATTGCAGGCAGTTTCTTTACCATCTGAGCCACCAGGGAAGCCCAAATGGGCGCCTTCATTCTTTTCTACATCATTTTTTTTTTCTGTGCTAAAACAATAAATTCAGAACAAATCCAGTAAACTTACCTAGTATAACACCTAGTAAATTGTAAGTCAAATGGAAACCATGCCTAATTTGAAGGGCATAGCAAAGGATGAGAACTCAGCTTCATTAGTTGAAGCAGAAAGATGACCTCCTGTCAGCGAGCCTGGCAGGTATCATCACGGGTGCCCCAGGCTTCCCCAAAGCACAGCCTTTTGGTGACTTGTGAGAAAGAGGATAGATGCTACCGCAATACAATGAAAGAAGCCACTTAGAGATAGAGTAAGGATACAATCAATAATTTTCTGAAATGAAGGAGGCTAAGATCCTATCAGCTAAAGCCAGGTCTCTAGAGAACTATAAAATGCTTAAGCTTTACAAAATAAAAGCAACTTTAGTTTATTTACAAATTAAAAGGCTTTCATCAAATAAGCCAATTAATATTTATCTTCCAAGGGAATGCTAATCCTGTGGTATAAAAGAGGTTAAGAGACCCTGAAAGAATCTGTTTACCTCGGGTCTATTTCTAAAGCACCCTATCATGTTGTTATAGAAACTACTCCGGGCTGAAAATCTCCCTCTATGATTATTGCTATAGAAACCACCAGAAGGCCAGAAGCCAATTTTTCACCCATTAGCCATCGCTCCCCTACCCTCCTCCAAGATGGTTTTCCTTCTAAATGCTTCTGTGCTGCTAGAAACAAAGGAGAAAACAAGGATAAACAAATTTGGTGGGAAAGAAAAGACACAGAGAGAGAGAGGAGGGCACGTTACAAGCAATAAAGAGAACCCGGGTATTTCAGTTTTCCTTTACAAAGAAAAGAAAGATAATTAGACAAGCAAACAAGCCTTTAAACTGGTAACTAAATCGCCTCATGACCATCTGTTCAGATTAAAAGTGAGCAATAAAGAAATTGATATTCTCATATTTTTAAAGCCATCATTGGACATTTTCAAGAATTTCCCAGTTGAATATATGTCTATGTCTGACGTTTTTTTCTCCTATTTAACTCAAATTAAATATAAAAAGTAATTTTCTCGGCCTTCCCTGGCAGCCCAGCGGTTAGGACCTGTGTATTCCACTGCCATGGCCCAGACTCAAACCCTGGTTAGGGAACGAGATTGTACCAGCCGCAGAGCATAGCCAGGAATATAAACACATTTAAAACTTAAATAGATACATAGATATGTAAATAAACAAGTAAATAATAAAGAAAAGGCTTATGATAGTTTCATATAAGATATTGTCAAGTTGTAGTACGGTATCATCGGAGAAGGCAATGGCACCCCACTCCAGTACTCTTGCCTGGAAAATCCCATGGACGGGGGAGCCTGGAAGGCTGCAGTCCATGGGGTCGCTAAGAGTCGGGCACGACTGAGTGACTTCACTTTCACTTTTCATTTTCATGTATTGGAGAAGGAAATGGCAACCCACTCCAGTGTT
Source organism: Aepyceros melampus (assembly GCA_006408695.1). Classification (NCBI taxonomy): domain Eukaryota; kingdom Metazoa; phylum Chordata; class Mammalia; order Artiodactyla; family Bovidae; genus Aepyceros; species Aepyceros melampus. The sequence goes on along the minus strand of SJXQ01004637.1, from coordinate 455,868 downwards.
CTTGGCCTGGAGAATCCCAGGGACGGGGAGCCATCGGGCTGAGGTCTATGGGGTCGCACAGAGTCAGACACGACTGAAGCGACTTAGCAGTAGCAGCAATATGGTGTCATAGTGAAAAACTCATGCTTTGATAACCATAATTTAATTCATTTCCTTCCTCACAAGGTTGTAATCAGTTTTTAAGTTCTCATATGATTTTTAAGTTTTGGCACTGTTTTGTGTAAAAATGGCCTACATAAATTAAACCAGACAACAGAATTTTTTTTTCTTTATCATACCTCAGACTTTTTTCATATTGAATTACCTTGTCTGTTAATAAATAACAAATTTGCTTGGACTTTATGGCTTTTGTTTTAAAATTCCAGCAGACATATACATAAACCTGACACTGAAATAACTCAGAATCAGATTTTTTGACACAAGGATGATGGTTTAAATGTTTAAAAACTGTCACCCCCATGAAGATCTTAGAGATATCAAGGGTTGGAGGAGTTTGCTGGCAAGATAGCAGAGCAGGACATGAGCTCACATCTTCTTACAAAAACATCTAGGTCAAAACTAACTGCTGAACAATCATTGACCAAAAAAATGCTGGAACCTACCAAAAAAGATACCCCACATCCAAATACAAAGAAGAAGTCACGAGATGGTAGGAAGGGTGAAATCACAACAAAATCAAATCCTACCCCCCAGGTGCATGACCCACAGAAAGGAAAGTCATTGTACCCCAGATTCTCCCACAGACGCGGCAGTCCTGAGCCCTATGTTAGGCTTCCCAGACTGGGGTCAGGCAATGGGAGGAGTTGTCCCCAGAGAATCTGGCTGAGAAGGCCAGAGAGGTTTGAGTCCAGGAATGCCACACAACTGGAGGAAACAGACCTTGTGTGTACCAGGGCCCAGGGAAAAGATCAGTGACCTCATAAGAGACGGGTCCAGACCTGCTTGCTAGTCCTGGAGGGTCTCCTAGGGAGCTGGGGGCGGCCGAGGCTCACTGTGGGAACAAAGACACTGACAGCAGCAGTTCTGGCAAGTACTCGCTGGTGTGAGCCTTCCTGGAGGCCTCCTACTAGCCCAACCCAGGGGCCTGCAGGCTCCACGGCTGGGCTCCCTGAAGCCAAAGCACCAACAGGATAGGAGAGCTGGACCGTAAGGAGAGTTGAGGACCAAAGAACTGATGCCTCCGAAATGTGGCACTGGAGAAGACTCTTGAGAGTCCTTGGACTGCAAGGAGATCAAACCAGTCAATTCTAAAGGAAATCAGCCCTGAATATTCACTGGAAACACTGATGCCCAGATATGCAGATGACACCACCTTTATGACATAAAGCGAAGAGAACTAAAGAGCCTCTTGATGAAAGTGAAAGAGGAAAGTGAAAAAGTTGGATTAAAACTCAAGATTCAAAAACTGAAGATCATGGCATCCGGTCCCATTGTTTCAGGGCAAGTAGATGGAGAAACAATGGAAACAGTGACAGACTTTATTTCCTTGGGCTCCAATCACTTCAGATGGTGACTGCAGCTAGGAAATTAAAAGATGCTTGCTCCTTGGAAGAAAAGCTATGAGCAAACCTAGACAGCATATTAAAAAGCAGAGACATTACTTTGCCAACAAAGGTCTATATAATCAAATCTACGGTTTTTCCTATAGTCATGTATGGATGTGAGAATTGGACCATAAAGAATGCTGAGCACTGAAGAACTGATGCTTTTGAACTGTGGTGTTGGAGAAGACTCTTGAGAGTCCCTTGGACTGCAAGCAGATCCCACCAGTCAATCCTAAAGGAAATCAGTCCTGAATATTCATTGGAGGACTGACACTGAAGCTGAAGCTCCAGTACTTTGGCTTTCTGAGCCAACTCACTGGAAATGACCTTGATGCTGGGAAAGATTGAGGGCAAAAGGAGAAGGGGGCAACAGAGAATGTGATGGCTAGATAGCATAACCCACTCAATGGATCTGAGTTTGAGCAAACTCTGGGAAATGGTGTAGGACAGGGAAGACTGGCATGCTGCAGTCCATGGGGGTGCAAAGAGTCAGACACGACTCAGCGACTGAACAACCCCAACAACCTCAGAGCTGCTTCTGCTCTAACCCTGGAGCATGTACATCTTTATTATTAGGAAATTATAATTATTTGGAGGACTATTGCTGCTGCTGTTGTTGACATAACATATCATTCTTTCAGAAGAAACCTCCCAGAATTTGTGTCAGTCAGTAAAGAGTTTATTTGGCTTCTTTCTACAAGATAAAAGCACAAAAATTGTTCTTATAGACATAATTCACCTGTTTTACAAACAGATCTCTTTTCTGAGATTTGTAATAGTTTTGAAATTTGATCTGAATTTATAGATATATTGGATCCTAACTTTCCATTGATACATATATATACACACACACAACATTTCTTATAATTGCACTTTCTTTCACTAATTTTAGCTGTGCTATTTTATGAATCTATTACCTTCTTGAAATTGGACCAGACAAAATATTGTGGAAAAGGGTTCATGTACTCGATAGAGACAGTGAAAAATACATGAATAATATTAAATGTTGCCATGTGTAATTTTTGGAGAAACAGTATAAAAGTACTTTCTTTTATTTGAATAGATAATGGCCTCTATTCTGTAGCCATACTCTGTTTTTCCTGCCCTAATGGCATTTTATGAGTGATATGGTATGCTCATTTGGTTTCTATGGTGGGTTTTTGGGTGTCTTATTGAATAGCAACTAATAGCAACTATTGGTGTGTATTGATAGTTATCCTTCCATTCAGAGGTTTATTTTCATATTTTTAAATATTTCCTATTTTCAGGAATGTTTGAATTTTTCCATTTTATTTAGTGTGGAGCAGTGTGCCTAAATTATATTATTTATGAGAAATCAAGGGCATCACAATTTAGCATCATTTACAGAAAAGAAAGAAGAATATTTGAGAAAACCCTTATCTTTTACTCAGACTTGATGATTTTTAATTTAAGAAAATTTCAGTGGTCCAGTGCCTAAGACTCTGCTCCCTAAGCAGGGACCTAAGTTTGCTCTCTGGTCAGGGAGCTAGATCCCACAAGCTACAACTAAGAATTCACATGCTGCAAATAAAGATCCCACATGTCACAACTAAGACCTGGTGCAGCCAAATACGTGAAGATTAAAACAAAAAATAGAAAGAAAATATCACTGGGAAAGAACCTTCGTTATGGCAGAACTGACAACAAAATCTCTTTAAGATTTCCAATCATAATGGCAACTTTATGTAAAATAACACCAAATATTTCAAGATGTGGGATTGCCTGGTGGCTCAGATGGGAAAGAGTCTGCCTGCAATGTAGCAGACCCAAGTTCAATCCCTGGGTTGGGAAAATCCCCTGAGAAGGGAATGGCCACCCACTCCATTATTCTTGCCTGGAGAATCCAATGGACAGAGGAACCTGGCGGGCTACGGTCCATGGGGTCGCAAAGAGTTGGACACAGCTGACTGATCGACTTCACCTTTATTTAAAGACTTATTTTTTTCTAAACAACTATTTGTACTTATTTTTATATGATGTCATAATCTGTCACTGAAACTTGTGTAAGAGATTAAAGATACTTTGGTAATCCAGTTACAGTGTTCAGAAACATTGCTGACCTCTTACAACTAACTATATATCCTAAACATACAACGAACCAAAAAACCGCCTCAAGAATATTTGTTTCATAACCGCTTGAGAAGAAAGAAAGGCACATTTGTTACTTGGCTAAAATCAGCCAAGGCACTCCACTGGGTATCATATGAGTCTATCATTCTGTAGATATTCACCAAGTTGAACAGCCAATAGTCAAAGGCTGGATAGTGCAGAGAGTTAAATCCTTAATCTGCATTTGAACTCCTGCCTCGGCACAGGGTCCTGTGTGTGATCCCTGAGCCTTCTGCTCGTTTGCAGATGAAAAAATGGAAAGTGTACATTCCTTAATGAAATAACAAGTGAGCAGGCAGAGTGTTCCTCCAATTCATGATTTCCCTGCTAGAAAGACTTAGTATTTAATACCTAAAACTAATAGAATGTGTGTGTCTTTCATCAGAGACTGTGATACTTATTTTAAACAATATTTTTAATCCAACAATGTACAGAAATAGCTTCAAATGAAGTGCCAGTTGTAACTGGTGGAGAGTCATACATTGATACTTGAAAGCATACAGAGTGTCTGCAAGGAGGTTGTGCCTCTGAGATGCTGTGGGCTCTAACAAGGAACTCTTGGTTCAGAGTCATAGTAATTGTGATGTTTTAAGCATTTTACATTCTAGGAATGAAGTTTAACTTGGGTTCTAGGAAACTGGCTGGGACATTTGGGTTGATGTGAAATGCAACTTTTTCCACTTAAAATATTACATAGTAAACATTTTCACTCTCAATGTTTGATTCTCAGGAATGAATTACTGGTATTAAGCAGGCAACATCTCTCCCCCACCTTTTTTCTTTGCTAAAGCACATTTGAGTTGCATTTTAGTAACTTATAAGCAAAATAATCCTAACTACTATTTCATTAGTGTTCTATTTTTATGGACTCAGATGTTTTTGCCTTAAGAAAACATTTTTCTTTCCAAGATAATAAAAAAACAAATTGTCTCTTATATGTCATTCAAATCTTTTACAGCTTTCAATATTCTTGCTAATAGAAATCTGAAATTATATCAAAATAAAAATATTAAAGTGAAGAAACTATTTTTAGCTTAATCTTCAAGTTTAGAGTTTTAATTTTCAGAAATTTATTTCTAAGCATGGTAGAAGGCGGCCAGTGCTCTGGATGAGATTACTGTCTCTCAAAGTATTCATTTTTCTCCTCACCTCATGGAACATATACTTCCCCACTCCCCGGATGTTGGGTTTGGTGGTATATTTGCTTTGACCAAAGGGGCATTAACAGATATTAATATATTGCAGAAGCACATTATACTTCCTACCACCCCATGTGGCCTTACACATTTGCACTGAGTTTTTGTTAAAACAAAAGTCATTATATAATTAATGTAATTATGCAGACACAATTCTCAGGTGAACGCTTTAGTAATTCTAAGGCTCACATAGAGCACTCTAATTATGTATCCATATATATTTTCAATTTTATTCACTGAGTTTTCTGTATATCTAACTCTAATTGATCTAGGAGCTTTGTGGCAGAACTCTAGAGTTCCTCTCAATATGGTAAATTTTAAAAAATTTATAAATCCATTCTCTTGTAGACGAGCTGCTCAACAGGCTAATTACATGGCTGGTAGACTGAGATATCCCTTTGACTTATCTTGGGAATTCCTTTTCCCTGGAGCCTGTGGTCTGGCACCATAGCAGCAGTCCAGGGTCCAACAGCTTCCAGGAGGAGATACTCCCAGCCTCCAACTTAGTAAAGGAAAGAGGATTTAGGTACCACCACCTCCTACTAAGGTCTGGTGATGGGGAAGGAAACGGGAAGAGAATATTTTCTCTTTAACCCCCAAATGCCCAGATTTTCTTTTATGTTTTTCTATTCTGAAAATTGCCAAACCAGCAGGGCTTTGGTCATTCCTTGAGGCAACAAGGAGAGACACAAGAGAGGCTCTTTCCTTGAAAGAAATTTAAATGTTTTTTTTTAAGTTTTGTTTATTTACTGTTTTACTTTACAATATTGTATTGGTTTTTGCCATACATTGACATGAATCTGCCATGGGTGTACATGTGTTCCCCATCCTGAACCCCTCTTCCACCTCCCTCCTCATCCTATCCCTCTGAGTCATCCCAGTGCCATATGACCCAGCAATCCCACTGCTAGGCATACACACCGAGGAAACCAGAATTGAAAGAGACATGTGTACCCCAATGTTCATTGCAGCACCGCTTACAATCGCCAAGACATGGAAGCAACCTAGATGTCCATCAGCAGACGATGGATAAGAAAGCTGTGGTACATATACACAATGGAATATTACTCAGCCATTAAAAAGAATACATCGGAATCAGTTCTAATAGGTGGATTAAACTGGAGCCTATTATACAGAGTGAAGTAAGCCAGAAAGAAAAACAGCAATACAGTATACTAATGCATATATATGGAATTTAGAAAGATGGTAACCATAACCCTGTATGTGAGACAGCAAAAGAGACACAGATGTATAGAACAGTCTTTTGGACTCTGAGAGAGGGCGATGGTGGGATGATATGGGAGAATAGCATTGAAACATGTAAATTATCATATGTGAAATGAATTGCCAGTCCAGGTTCAATGTGTGATACAGGGTGCTCAGGGCTGCTGCACTGGGATGACTCTTTAAAAGAAATTTCAATTATTTTGTTTTCAACTGTGAGATGGCTTCTTATAACCCCATGCTGCTGCTGCTGCTGCTAAGTCGCTTCAGTCGTGTCTGACTCTGTGTGACCCCATACACGGCAGCCCATCAGGCTCCGCCGTCCCTGGGATTCTCCAGGCAAGAACACTGGAATGGGTTGCCATTTCCTTCTCCAATGCATGAAAATGAAAAGTGAAAGTGAAGTTGCTCAGTCGTGTCCTACTCTTAGTGATCCCATGGACTGTAGCCTACCAGGCTCCTTCGTCCATGGGATTTTCCAGGCAAGAGTACTGGATTGGGGTGCCATCACCTTCTCCGTTATAACCCCATACTGCGGGGCAAACTCTGTGAGCAGGGAAATGTACCAATCAAATATATATTAACACCATACCATGGGACAGACACTGCCCACCCCAAACGAAAAAATTAAAAGATGAACGCTATGTACCAAAAATAACTCGTTGAACCTATTTTCATTTTATCCCCCAGTGAGCAAGTGTGGATTGTTTTCAGTTTCCTTTCTTTAAATATGTTGTTAGACCAGCAGACGTCCAGTTGCTAGAAGTGCTGTATACTATATTCAAGAATCTATAGTAAAGCAAGTGTGCTTATATTACATTAATCTGTCATGCCCTGTGTTCTAAACTTCCTGAATCCTTACAGTGAAGAAACAAATTTCTCTAAATACTTGGATTCCAGCGCTATTCTTTTGGAGGTAGAAAAGCAATGGCAGAAGCAGAGGAGAAAATAATGCAAAATCCATTAAACAGAAGACCTTATGCCAGCCTAGATACCAACTAGGAAATTTCGTGTGTGTGTGTCAGAAAGACACAACAGGACATTCAAAGATCTTCATGGAAGTCCAAACTACTCTAACAATGAACTATGAAATGTGAGTGATACTGGAACAGAACTATCCTATTTCTCTTTGATCATCAGTGAATATATATTTGTATACTGTACACACACACATATACACACATATTTTTATACACTTATATATTCAGACATTTTTGGATTTTTAGGTTTACATTTTTTTCTATCTTTATAAAAGCACTTGGTATATTGTGAAATGCTAAGCATACATGAGGAATTCTTTTTCTTAATCACTATCACAATGGTTAACATGTATTGAGAATTTGATATATCAGGAATTTTTAAATTTAGCCCTCATAACACAGTTAAGAGACAAATCTCATTCTTCTCCCTATTGTACAAAGAAATACATCAAGCATTATCGCTAGCATCATAGTAACAACGTGAGCAACAACAGATAACTTTGGTTGAGTCCAAACTGTTTGCCAAGTTTTCCAAGCATCTTATATAAATCAGCTCATTAGCTAATTAGATTAGCTTCACAGTAATTTTATGATGTAGAACTGATTATTATTCCCATGTGGGGCAGGAGGAGAAAGGGACGACAGAGGATAAGATGGCTGGATGGCATCATGGACTCAATGGACGTGAGTCTGAGTGAACTCCAGGAGTTGGTGATGGACAGGGAGGCCTGGCGTGCTGCGATTCATGGGGTCGCAAAGAGTCGGACACGACTGTGCGACTGAACTGACTGATTATTCCCATAACAGAACAGCCTTGAAGTAACTTGCAAAAGATTATGTAGCTAGTAAGTAGCAAGGCCAGGTAAGAGAGGCTCAGGAGTGCTGCCCAGGTGGCCAGGTTACGTTAGGATGAGACAGAGCCTGAGGAAGCCTTAGAGCTCTAGTCGATGTCGGTATTGTTTAGTCACAAAGTCGTGTCCTAGTCTTTCTCCAGCCCCACAGACTGCAGCCCACCAGGTGCCTCCGTCCATGGGATTTCCAAGCCAGAACACTGGAGTGGGTTGTCATTTCCTTCTCCAGGGGATCTTCCCGACCCAAGGATTGACCCTTCGGCTCTTGCCACATCTCCTGCATTGGCAGGCAGGTTCTCTACCACCAAGCCACACAAAAAAAGCTCTATTACCGTTAAATTAACGAGTAACCCACTCCTCCACTCGTGTCAGTTGTCTAGCCATCAGTGACAGCTTATGGACATTGCTGTTCATTTTCAAATTTTAAAACAAACAAAAAAAATCAGCCTTTGTAGAGTACCACCTGTGATCTGGGCTTCTCTCTGCTGTTTTAGTTCCTGCCGTTAATGTTATTTGTGTGCAGTTCTCTCTCCTCTTTTAGACTCAGGGCCACAGTGGTAGAAACCATGGCATCTTTTCCTTTGCATCCCCAGGGCCTTGTGTGCTGTTTGGCACATGTTATTTTGTTAACAAATATCCATTAAACTAACTGAGTTGCCCATGTAAAGCCCCTTAATCCTGTCCATCTTGTAAAGCAGCTTTTATTATCCTCATTCACACTTCTGAAAACTGGTGACTTGGGAAGTCATCTGCTGAAGGTTTCTGCCACTTTAGAAAAAGGTCTGAAACTTAACCCTGGCAATCCTGATGGTGGCTCTAAAGCTTTCACTACCTCTCAACTCTACAAGCACTCACCACATCCTCTGAAAACTTGTGTAAAATATTGTAGGTAAAGTGCAAGGCAAATAAAACATGCTTAATAAATGTTGTTGTACTGGCCTCCAGGTAGCAAATGCATTCAAAAGAAATTTGAACGGAAGAAATAAAAGTGAATGGACTTCCATTTTACACCTAAGAATTATTTTCACAGTTACAATGGGGGACTTGTCCAGCTACACAAATCAAGCTTCTTTTCCAGCATCCTGCTAAGGGCACAACTGACAGCGTGATGTGAGTGGGATACAGAATGTTCTGCTTGGTTGCAGTGGCTGTTTCTGTCTGCCCTGCTTTAGAAAAGGGCCCTGTGAGCTTTCATTAGGAGTAAAAATGACTGGATGCCAAGGAAGCCCAGAGCGAGTGCTTGACTCCCTGTGCTTGACTTCGGGTGTTCACGTCATTATTTTCTATGCCATTTTCCTTCTGCTACAAATGCATTTTCAGCAACAGAATGATTTCTCTTTCTTCTTTGATCCTCAGCCCCGGAGTCTTCTGTGCCCAAATCCTGCCCCTGGCGGAGTCTCTTCCCACTGTCTCACTGCTCCACACAGCACCCACCCAAACCTAACCCTCCACCCACCGCCTCTGCCAGCCTCTTCACCTCCAACCCTCAGGACAGTATTTTCAATTTCCTGGCCAGGCTGGACCATCCACTGTGGGAAAAGCTCTCCTCTAGGGTTTAGAAAACCCTAAAATCTCAGACGGGGAATCTCCGCCCAGTGTCTTGATAGTTCATAATGTGTTCCTTTGTTTTCTCCTAGCTCCTCCTGATGGTTGGCTGGAATATTTTCACAACTTCCCTTCTTTGACCATTTAATTTCCCTCAGCCCCCTGGGAACTACCTGTTCTCCTACATCCTGGGCTTTACACCAGCGTGCCTCTCCTTGTTTAGCACTGTCCAGAGACTCAGGGCCAGAGGCCTCCTCTGAAACTTGACCTTCTGGGTGCCCATCTTGGCTGCTTCCTGAGTCAGCGAGGTTTCTCTGCTCATGTTCCCCAAGGCTGCTCATTATCAGACACTCTTCACTGCTACTGAGGTTGACTCCTGAACTCCTTTGTTTTGCCTCTGATCCTCTTTGGTTTCACTCCCTAAAATTCAGTAACAAAGATATTCCCAGAATTGAGTCTGAAAATGCTGGAGGGTCACTCTGTTGTTTAGTTTGCTTTTTTAATTAGATTCCCAAATCCATTTCCAAAACGAAGAGTTCATCATCTGCATTAGAAAGATTTTTCTTTAAAATATAAACACTGCAATTTGGATGGGGAGGAAGAGTCACAAGGATTGCAGGTGTTTGAATGTCCTGTTCAAGAAAGCTGTGAAGTATTCAGGTGCAGTTAAGACCGATAATCAAAGACACTAAGCAGTTGACTGTAAAAGTCAGATAATTCTTCAGGTGCTATAATAGTTTATCCAAAGTAAAAATTATAAAAGGACTCTAGTGAAACCGTATAGATTATAAGGATCATTCATGTACCTATTATTCCTCTCTATCACATTATAATATTTATATACCCATACCTATATCAAATACTTTGTCATCATCCTAACCTCCAAAAATCCTTTTAGAAAACACACTTAGTCACATATTTTTAAATCTACTTCAGATGTTTTAATCCACTGTATTATTACTCAAAGCTTTTAAACATGTATATCCACTTTTCATTTTTAATAGCAACCCCAGAGTTATCCTCTGACTTACTGATTCATTAACAAACATGTTAACACACTTGACTCTCATACTCAAAACCAATGAGTAGATAATTATTGGATGGTATTTAAATTACACCATATATAGACACCACATAGAGAAGCTGAAATTATTTAAGAAAATAACCATAAAAATTTGCGACTGTGAAGCAGAAACGATATGAGGAAAGTGCCCCTGTGAAGACAGTAGACTCAAAGAACACTAGAGCAGATAGCAAATACGGGCACTGTATTAGGGCTCAGTACAGAACATATGAGGCTTCCCTAGTGGCTCAGACGGTAAAAGCATCTGCCTACAGTGTGGGAGACCTGGGTTCAATCCCTGGGTTGGGATATACAGAACATATAAAGCAAAATATTTTAAGTATAAACAGACAATATATGCAATTAGATGCAAACACCACCATTGGAAGGGCTCAAGAGTGGGCTCCAGTTGGGCTTAAAATGACTTCCAGAACACTACAGAACTACCCTGAGACTGCCACTGGGACTGCCGGTGCAGAACACAGGGCCTTAACTCTGAGCCAGGGGTCAGGGCTTCCTGCTGTCACCGCCACCATCGCCACAGTCTTTGCCACAACTGCCCCTTGACAACCAGGTGGTGGGCGATGGAAAGCTGCCCTGGCCTCGTGGCTGGGCAAGCCTGTACACACAGCCCCAAAGAGGAAGAGGGCTCACTTCTGCCTTCCAAGTGCTTTCAATTGGTGGAAGCTAATTCTTGCACAGAAATTCCTTCCCCACCTGAAAGGAAACTGAGAAAATGTAGATTTTAGCTTTCCAGCACCCACAAAGCAGAAAGGCACAGAGGACAGTGGGGAGAAGGATGAGCGAGTCAGGCCACAGTATCTACACAGAGGTCACCTGTGTGCATTCCTCCAAATTACAGAGGATAAATATGAGGATCGTAGAGGGTAAGCCTGAACATGGCGTGGCCAATCAAACAATTGCCTTTATTGATTAAATCCAATGTTCTTTTTTTTTTTTTTTTACTATACCCCACCGCCATTCACAAAACAATGTCTCCCATGTGGTTAAATGTTTAATGTCATTTAAAATTAGCATTGATATATATTTTTAATTGTGGCCATTAGAAGAGCAGGCATCAAATTGAATTTAAATTATTTTAAAGTAATTATTTTCTGCTTTATTGACTATGCCAAGGGCTTTGACTGTGTGGATCACAATAAACTGGAAAATTCTGAAAGAGATGGGAATACTAGACCACCTGACCTGCCTCTTGAAAAATCTGTATGCAGGCCAGGAAGCAACAGTTAGAACTGGACATGGAACAACAGACTGGTTCCAAATAGGAAAAAGAGTACGTCAAGGCTGTATATTGACATCCTGCTTATTTAACTTAGATGCAGAGTACATCAAGAGAAATGCTGGGCTGGAAGAAGTACAAGTTTCAATCAAGATTGCTGGGAGAAATATCAAGAACCTCAGATATGCAGATGACACCACCCTTATGGCAGAAAGGGAAGAGGAACAGAAAAGCCTCTTGATGAAAGTGAAAGAGAGAGTGAAAAAGTTGGCTTAAAGCTCAACATTCAGAAAACTAAGATCATGGCATCCAGTCCCATCACTTCATGGCAAATAGATGGGGAAACAGTGGAAAGAATGGCTGACTTTATTTTGGGGGGCTCCAAAATCACTGCAGATGGTGATTGCAGCCATGAAATTAAAAGGCACTTACTCCTTGGAAGGAAAGTTATGACCAACCTAGACAGTATATTAAAAAGCAGAGGCATTACTTTGCCAACAAAGGTATGTCTAGTCAAGGCTATGGTTTTTCCATTGGTCATGTATGAATGTCAGAGTTGGACTGTGAAGAAAGCTGAGTGCCGAAGAATTGATGCTTTTGAACTGTGGTGTTAGAGAAGACTCTTGAGAGTCCCTTGGACTGCAAGGAGATCCAACCAGTCCATCCTAAAGGAAACCAGTCCATCCTAAAGGAGATCAGTCCTGGGTGTTCATTGGAAGGACTGACGCTGAGGCTGAAACTCCAATACTTTGGCCATCTCATGTGAAAAGTTGACTCATTGGAAAAGACCCTCATGCTGGGAGGGATTAGGGGCAGGAGGAGAAGGGGACGACAGAGGATGAGATGGCTGGATGGCATCACTGACTCGATGGACGTGAGTCTGAGTGAACTCCGGGAGTTGGTGATGGACAGGGAGGCTTGGCATGCTGTGATTCATGGGGTCACAAAGAGTCGGACATGACTGAGTGACTGAACTGAACTGAAAGTAATTATTAAAGAATTATTAAATTATTAAGAATTATTAAAGGATATATTATATTCAGTATAATTCAAAAGGGTATATGAAATTCAACTTCCAAGATCTGTACTGAAAAGACTTTGGGACTCTTTTTTTCTGTTAGGAGTAATAACTCTTTTGCCTCAGAGTAAAAATAAACAGAAAAATAAATTGACCAAAGTCTCCTCTTCATTAGGAATAAATGACCTAGTCATTTGGATTTGGGCTTCGTTTTAACAACAACAAAAAACTGACAATAAGAAAATTGCATGCTGGAGACAAGAAACACAAAATGCTTGTATTCAGCGAAACGTTATGGGAGGTGGGAGATTTGGAAGTGTGTATGGTTTACATAAGCCTTGAGAATGGATCTCTAACTATCAGGAAGAACTTGACCCCTCTTCCAACTTGACTCCTATAGCCCAAAGGAGTTGTTTAATTTCACAAGTTTGTTAGGTTCTTCTGATTTTAATTTGCTGTTGTTTCTAACCCTAACAGATTCTAGTTCAAGATGAACTAAAGAGGCTCTGGTGTGCAGTGTTGATAATTCCCCTACATCTGTCCCGAGATATCTTGCATTCTGTCCACCTGGCCTCCGATCTCACCCTGGATTCTCTGTTCTTCCTTCCATCCATTAATCAGTCTGGGACCAGCAGATTCACCTTCAGTCCTGACACACTTGGTCACTTTTTTGCCCTCCTTTTTTGTGTTTTAGACTCTTTTTTAGGCCTTTATATTGGTTACTTTTAGGTTAATTATGAGCTTTATAACTATAACCAAACAGCATACTAAAAAGTAGAGACATTACTTTGTCAACAAAGGTCCATATAGTTAAAGCTATGGTTTTTTCCAGTAGTATGTATGGATGTGAGAGTTGGACCATAAAGAAATCTGAGCACCAAAGAATTGATGCTTTTGAACTGTGGTGTTGGAGAAGACTCCTGAGAGCTCCTTGGCCAGGTCTCAAACCAGTCAATCCTAAAGGAAATCAACCATGAATGCTCATTGGAAGGATTGATTCTGAAGCTGAAGCTCCAATTCTTTGGCCACCTGATGTGAAGAGCTGACTCATTGGAAAAGACCCTGATGCTTAAAGATTGAAGGCAGGAGGAGAAGGGGACGACAGAGGATGAGATGGTTGGATGACATCACCGACTCAATGGACATGAGTTTGAGTAAGCTCTGGGAGATGGTAAAGGACAGGGAGGCTTGAAATGCAGTAGTCCATGGGGTCGCAAAGAGTTGGACATGACTGAGTGACTGAACAACAACTAGATCACAGTTGTAGTCTATGGAGTCTTCTCCTTTCATTCAATATTAGACTTTTAAGATTCATGCATGTAGTCGCATTGGCAGTTGCTCATTCACTTTCAATATTCTCTAATAATCTGTTGCATAAATATATCATAGTTTATTTATTCACTGTCTTGTCAAGGCAGTTTCTGCACCACCCCCCACCCCCCGCCCTGGGTTTTTACCAGGAGGAACAACGCTGTATGAACATTTTTGTACAGATTTCCTATCACATATATGCATTGAATATTTTTCCTCTAACTTGTAGGAGTGGAATTACTAGGACTTAGAGAATATTTGTGGTCAAATTTGTAAAACAAGGTCACACTGCTTTCTAGGGTTCCTGTGCAAACTTACACTTCTCTTCATAATATGCAAGAGTTTCCCTTGTGTTGTTCCACAGTCCCACCTAGTTGTCTTTGTAAAATTTACTAATTCTTACCCATCTAGAAGCAAAATGGCAATTTTTGTGAACTCAACTTGCATTTCCCTGAGTATTAGTGAAATTGACTGTATTTTCTTGTTTTTAGCCATCCATGCTGCCTCTTCTGTCAAACAACTCTTCACATCTTTTACCCGCTTTATTATTGGGTTGACTGTCATTTTGTCACTGATTTATAGAAGTGCTTTACATAATAATTTTTGGCTGACTATATAACCTGCAAGTTTCTTCTGGTTTGCTGATTGCTTTTCACATTCTTTGTTGTATTTTTGATAATTATAGTTTTTAATTTAATGTAGTTGAATTTAATCCTTAATTTACTTCACAATTATAGCTTTTAGTCTTTAAAAATTTATTCCTACATTGAGGTAAGAAAATATTCTTTTGCTTTTTTTTTAGAGCTAAAAATATTGCTTTGCAAATTTAATTATGTATCTCGAGTTGGTTTTGTATATGAATGAGACACAAATCAAATCCAAGTTTTCCATGTGAATAAATAATTGGGCAATTCCATTTAAATACAGTTTGTTCTATTCCCAGTGTTGGCAAAACTGCTTCTGTCATGCACTGTTTTTCATCTCCATATGGTCTTTCTGAGCCTCTGCTCTATTTATTCACACTCTGAGCCAATTTCACACTTTCTCAGTTGTAGTATAATAATAAGTCTTGCTGTATTATCTGCTATATTATCTGGCAGCTCTCTTTCCTCGGCTTGAGGATTATAAGTCTTATTTTCCCTTCAACTGCTCCATTCTAACTCAGCTTCACAAACATGAGACTCCCCTTGTCATTACTTACTCCTGCACTCCCCATCCAACACTTTTCCTCCTGCCACATCTGCAGCTTGGCCAGAAAGTTGATGGAAGAACTGACCACACAATTGACCAAATCAGAATCCTGGGTGTTGTCACTGACTCCTCTCTGTTATTCAACCCACCCGATGATTCATCAGATCTTGTAGACCCTCACTCATCTCACACCTGGTATTCTCTTAGTCTGAAAAGGGACAGTTAGGACCTTATGAGCAACATTAAAGAAATTGTTTGAAGGGAGATAAGTACAGTTTGAATATTAAGACTGTTGGACAAGGTCCAAACAGAGGACAGAACTGAGATCATGGAAAGTAATCAGTGAGGTTTTAGGTGGCCCTGTGTTCAGAGTAGAAAATCAAACCACAGGATTCAGTGACCCAATCATAGAGAAAATCAATGTAACAGGATTAGAAAATCCAGATACTGAGGATACCAGCTTAGACAGAACCAAATTCTGCTGTTAGGCATGGAGAGCAAAGAAGGAAAGTCAGTCAAGGGGGAGACTTGGTTATTGGGAAAAATTGGTCCTGAAATCCAGTGCTTTAAGGTCAGATAAGTGGGGCCTCCAAGTTAAACCACTTTGCTTAGTCGCTGAGGTCTATTTTTTCCTCTTATCTGGAGACTTTAGAATCTGTGGCAAGGCAGCTTTGACAGAATAAAATATAAAAGAGACTCGGTGATCTCATTGCAGAAATTAAAATTTACTGATGGCTATGTGCCAGGCATTTTTGGCACCATCCTAAATCATTCCCTCTTATGATGCCATTAAACTTCATAAACACAGTAAACAATGTAAGTTCATTGTTATTCTCAGATGAGGAAACTGAGGCTTAGGAAGGTAATGTTCTCAAACTAAACACCTGGAAAGGGGTGGAGACAAGGATTAGCCCCAGCAGTCTGGCTCGAAACCTGCTGCAATTACCTTCTATGAAAAGTGTGCTTTGTCATAGACCACAGGCTTGCGGACATAGCAGGGGAAGGAGACGGGTGAGACAAACTGAGAGAGTAGCACTGCCATGTGTACACTTTCGTGTTTAAAGTAGACAGCTAGTGGGAAGCTGCTGTAGAACACAGGGGGCTCAAACCATGCTGTGCGATGACCTAAGGCAAGGCTGGGGGGTGGGAGGAAGGTTCTAGAGGGAAGGGACATACGTATACTTCTGGCTGATTCCCGTTGTTGTACAGCAGAAACCAACACAACACTGTGAAGCAATTATCCTCCAGTTAAACATAATTTTTTTTTAAAGTGTGCCTTTTTACTATAGCTATGGATGTTATTCATGCCGCCATTTAGTATATGGAAAAACAATCCAAGAAGATTAAGAAATTTGTATGTTATAGTTGACTCATTGGAAAAGACCCTGATGCTGGGAGGGATTGGGGGCAGGAGGAGAAGGGGACGACAGAGGATGAGATGGCTGGATGGCATCACAGACTCGATGGACGTGAGTCTGAGTGAACTCCGGGAGCTGGTGATGGACAGGGAGGCCTGGCGTGCTGTGATTCATGGGGTCGCAAAGGATTGGACATGCCTGAGCGACTGAACTGAACTGAACTGATGTTGTAGTTTAAGCATTTCTAGAACTCAGATTCCCCAGTCAGGTGTTCATACTCTTAAAGCCTCATTCTTCCACATATGAATGAAGGACTATATCTTATCTGAGAGAAAACCAAAAATCTCAAGAGTTGAGGTGCCATCTTTCTTAGAGCCAGCAGCAGAAACAAAAAGAAAACTGCCTTCCAGCCGTGCGATGCCGCATTTCACAGTCAAGCTGGCTTTGTCTTTGTGAAACACAGTTATTTATTAGGATCATCCTAGGACATCCAGACTCAAGCAGAAATAAGATTAGACCTCAGACGTATGTTCCACTTAACAGAAAATCTAACTCACAATTTTGATCTACCCAACAGGTATTGCCATTAACAAATCTTAATGCTGGGGGTGGAAGAAGGGAGGGTGACTAAAACAAAGATGCTGACGTACAGAGCGGCTACTACATGCTGCAGGCCAAGATACGCAGGCTTGGAACCGAGCCATGCAAAGAACAATGGACCTCAGGCTTCCCTGGTGGCTCAGACAGTGTAGAGTCCACTTGCAATGTTGGAGACCCAGGTTTGAGCCCTGGGTCGGGAAGATCCCCTGGAGAAGGGAATGGCAACCCACTCCAGTATTCTTGCCTGGAGAGTTCCATGGACAGAGGAGCCTGGCAGGCTATAGTCCACAGGGCTGCAAAGAGTCAGACATGACTAAAGTAACTTAGTACACACACACTATGGAATTACAAGTTAGACCAAACTGCTTAGAAAATGTCTTGTAGCCCCCAGTGATAAGGAAAGTAAAATTCAATCATTATAATGGAAAGAAAAGACATATCTTACATATTTCAATTTTTTCATTATGAATATCCCTTTCAAATGTTTTTAAAGAGTATATTGTTCAAGAAATAAATTATTTTGCATGGATACTTAAATATTACTGATTAAGGTTTATGATAGTAAGTAATTCTGGTTCCTGAAATTATTGTCTTTACTTAGGTCCTACTAAAAGCAAACTTACAAAAGTTGCCAGCTTTGAATAGCCTGTGAGAATGCCATATATATATATATATGTAAAGAGATGATTAATGTTTGCGTCAGACTTAAAAAAAATCAGATAGTGTTTTTTAAATTGTGAGGACAAAACTAAAAGAATAGAAACAAAATAATATTGTCAAATCAGAAGGTGGGGATGAGGGGAGAATAAATAAAACTGCATCAACCCAAAATAGTGCACAAATGGAGGGGAATAAAAATGAGACTGTGAGAAAACATGGTAAACAGAAAGCACAAAATAAGATGACATAAAAGCCCAAATATAATCATAATTACAGTACATATAAATGAAACCAAATCACTTGGATGATAGAAAGTTTCAAATTGAAATGAACACAAAATTTAACTATAGTTTGTGTGTAAGAAATTAATCTAAAGCATGGTGGAGCAGAAGAAAGAGCCTTCAGCTAAACTCATGTAATACTATGCAAGCCTACTGGCCATCACCATGTATCACTGTTCCATGTCTAAACTTCAAAAATCAAAGTAAGAAACATATACTCTCACCTTAAGGAAAGAAATTGTTCCTCCTACAAAAGCTAAGCTTGTCTAGATTCCTGACACAAAGAAAGTATAAATGAATAGATGTTTGTTGTCATGGAGTTGATTTGTTATGCAACAACAGATAACCACCTCATTCAAAGATCCTGGAACCGGAAATGCTATGAATGATGAGAATATGAATGAAGAGTGTTCTGCTGTTTTCTTTAAAGGAGGAATAATTTCATTCTATTAGCCCATTGGCTAAGATCAAGTGTAGCATGTAGTATGGGGGCTTCCCGGGTGGTAGAGTGGTAAGGAATCTGCCTGCCAATGCAGGATATTCAAGAGATGCAGATTCAATCCCTGGGTTGGGAAGATACTCTGGAATAGGAAATGACGATCTGCTCCAGTATTCTTGCCTGAAAAATTCCATGGACAGAGGATTCTGGTGGGCTACAGTCCACAGAGTCACAAAGAGTCAGACATGACTGAGTGACTAAGCACAGAGCACACATGTGGTTTTTATTTTTTGGTGTTTAAACAAGGAACAGTGAGGCAGTGATGGCCAGCAGACACGCACAGTATTACATAAGTTTTGCTGAACAACAATATTTGAAAAACTTTTTAATACTTATTCAATTTTTTCCTTTATAAGCACTCAAGGGAGAAGTCACAGTTCTTTATAATCTAATCTCAAAGTGACATCTCATTGCTTTTGTGTTATTTTATTCCTTAGGATATAGGTTCAGTCCACGCTCAAGAAGAAGGGATTTCACAAGGATGAGTACTTTGGGGGGATCGTTGTGGGCCATCTTAAGGATGCCTACCAGCCAGCTGATGGTCATTTCTCTCTCATCTAGATCTCTCAATGTTGTAGCACAGCTCACTGATGCTGTTTTGGTGTGGTTTTGCTTTGTTTTCTTTTTAAATCCTCTTTCTCTGTGTTTAATTTTGGATAGCTTTTGTGACCACATCATTAATTTTTCCTTCAGTGTCTAATTTGCCACTAATCCCATCTGTTGCTGCTAAGTCACTTCAGTCATGTTCGACTCTGTGTGACCCCACAGACAGCAGCCCACCAGGCTCCCCTGTCCCTGGGATTCTCCAGGCAAGAACACTGGAGTGGGTTGCCATTTCCTTCTCCAATGCATGAAAGTGAAAAGTGAAAGTGAAGTCGCTCAGTCGTGTCCGACTCTTAGCGACCCCACCTGTTAGGTAGTTAGAATAGGAAACAGGAGTCCAGAATGGCAGTGGCTAAAAGACAAGGAAGGGGAAAGCTCATGAAAATAGAACAAAGGAAGATCCAAGGACGTGAGTGAGGACCTCAGGTAGAACAAACAGCACTCCTGGCTAGCCCAATTTACATAGGGCAGGCCCAGGGAGAGGAAAAATCATGTAAAAAGAGGAGCCAAAGGGCCGGGGGTCTCTCTCTCCCCCGAGTTCTGGAGTGCTCTTCTCTTCGCGTCTTTGGGTCGACATGCCCTCACGCCTCGAGGATGGATTTTCTTGCTATTTTCTAAATAAAATAGAGCTGTAACACAGAGCTGTAACACTGATTTGTCTAAGAGCTATAACGCGGTCTGTCCAAGACCCGAGAGCTATGATGCGCCGAGGGCTTCAATGTCCGTCACTCCAAATCTTTGCTGTGATGAGACAGAACTGAGGAGCATACACTCCCCTGACACACCCATGGTATCTCATATGTTCTTGCTTTAATCTAAGTTTGACTTCAATCTTTTCTTATATTGCCCACATTTCTACTTAACTTTTTGAACATCTGCAATATGCCAGTAATAACCATTTTAATGTCCTATCTGCTAAGACCTGTGTCATCTGTGTCAGTTTATGATAATTTTTGATTGACTGGGATCTTACTTTCCTGTTTCTTTGCATGCCTCTTTTATTTGTGAACTTTACCCTGGTGGGTGCTGATTATTTTTGTCCTCCTATAAATATTTTTGGACTTTGTCCTGGGATGCACTTATTTGGAAATAGTTTAATCCTTTCCGGTTTGTGTTAAGATTTGTTGTATAGAACAAGAGTAGGCTGAATCCAGAGCTGATTTGATCCTTCTGTTTACTCTATGCCCATCAGTCATGAGGTTATTTAATCTGGCAGGTAAGTGCTGGGTGCTACTATCTTCCATCATTTCAGGTCATGTTCTTTCCGGGGCCTTAAGTAGTTTCCTGACATGCTCGAGTGGATTAGAACTCGCCTGAATATGCAAGAGGAAGCCTCTGCAGGGCTCTGGTCCTCTGCCTCTGGGCAACAATCTCTTCTCAGGAACTTTGTACTGAGAACTCTTTCTGGCAGAGTCTCCTCAAACATTCAGCTTTGCCCCTCAGTTCAGTGATTCACTGGGCTCAGCTTGGGTCTCCCCACCCAATGCTGTTTCCTGGAAATTCTCTCAAGGTCATAAGCTCAAGAAATTACAGGGCTCATCTTGCTTGTTTCTCATTGCTTAGAGATGACTGTCCTTTGTTACCTGATGGCCCATGTCTTAAAAACCCTTGTTTCATACATTTTGTTAAGTTTTTAATCACTTCAGACAAAAGGGTAATTCTGTCCTTGTTATTCCATCTTGCACAGAAGTGGGAGTGCCCTTCAGAATATGACTTTTATTTTTTAATTAAAATATGTACTTATTTATATTGATGTAATTTTGGTTTTAAACACTATATAAATTTCATGTGAACATTATATTTTTGACTTCTATATACACCACAGTTGGAAGAAAAGTTATGACCAACCTAGATAGCATATTGAAAAGCAGAGACATTACTTTGCCAACAAAGGTCCGTCTAGTCAAGGCTATGGTTTTTCCTGTGGTCATCATGGATGTGAGAGTTGGACTATGAAGAAAACTGAGCACCGGAGAATTGATGCTTTTGAACTGTGGTGTTGGAGAAGACTCTTGAGAGTCCCTTGGACTGCAACGAGATCCAACCAGTCCATTCTGAAGGAGATCAGCCCTGGGATTTCTTTGGAAGGAATGATGCCAAAGCTGAAACTCCAGTACTTTGGCCACCTCATGCGAAGAGTTGACTCATTGGAAAAGACCCTGATGCTGGGAGGGATTGGGGGCAGGAGGAGAAGGGACGACAGAGGATGAGATGGCAGGATGGCATCACTGACTTGATGGACGTGAGTCTGAGTGAACTCCGGGAGATGGTGATGGACAGGGAGGCCTGGCGTGCTGCGATTCATGGGGTTGCAAAGAGTCGGACATGACTGAGCAACTGAACTGAACATATATGTATACATATATGTGTGTGTGTGTGGATATATATCTCATGTCTTCTTTATCTAGTCTTCCATTCATCACTAGGCACTTGGGTTGTCTCCATATCTTGGCTATTGCAAATAAGGCTGTGGTGAACACAGTGATGCACATACCTTTTTGAATCACTGTTTTATTATTCTTCAGATAAATACGCAGAAATGGAATAGCTGGCTCATATGGTCATATATCTAAAAAGGGGTTAATATGCAAAATATACAAAGAACTCACCCAATTCAGCATCAGAAAAACTAACCACCCAATTTAAAAATGAGCAGAGGTCCTAATAGACACTTTTCCAGAGAAGACATACAGCGGCCAACAGGCACGGGAAAAGACGCTCATCATCTCCAGTCATCAGGGAAATGCAAATCAAAACCACAACGAAATATCACCTCACACCCATCACAGAGGCTGTATCAAAAGGGGAACAACGAGCACTGAAGAACATGTGGAAAAAAGGGAACCCTCCTACACTGTTGGTGAGACTGCAAATTGGTACAGCCACTATGGAAAACAGTATGGAGATTCCTCAAAAAATTAAGAATATAACCTTTAAATGCAACATAATCTTTAATGTAATAAATTTCTGAATTTTGCATTTTTTTACTGAAGTTTAACCAACTTACAATTTTATATTAGTTTTAGTTGTACATCATGATTCAATATTTTCATGCATTATGAAGTGACCACCATAATAAATCTAGTTACTATTTGTCTCCATACAGAGTTATTACAATGTTATTGATATATTCTCCTCATGTTGTATATTACATCCCCATGGTGTATTTATAGCTGGAAGTTTGTACCTCTTAGTCTGCCCCTCTTGTTTATTTTTATCTAAGTTTGTATAACTAAGAAGGAAGGCAATTTCTGGTGGATCATTGGTATTTCTTTCTCCTTCATGAGTAGAGTAAAAAACAGAATTTTCAGACAAGAGAGATAAATTGAGTATAAGTGAATTTTGCCTTGTTACTGCCTCCAGCGTCTTTCTTTAGCATCTCTCATCCTCACGGTGGAAAGTCAGTAACCTCATGATGCACCGGGGTCATTCAGGGTCCCCACTATAGAGGTCACGATAGTCAAAATCTTTCCCAAGCTCTCCACAGGTGATCTGCTTTAGGTCTTGCTGCTTCAAGTCTCAAAGAAACAAAGTAAATCTATATTGATAACTGCATTATCTTTTCACAAATGAACCTTCTGGAGACTCTAAATTAACAAAAGGAACAAACAATGAGGAGGAATGTCAGACACCACAGCAAGCTATTTGGAGAAGATATTGGGTTGGTTGCATGCATGCTGGGGCTTCCCTGGGACTTCCCTGGTGGCTCAGAGGTTAAAGTGTCTGCCTCCAATGTGGGAGACCCGGGTTCGATCCCTGGGTTGGGAAGATCCCCTGGAGAAGGAAATGGCAACCCACTCCAGTATTCTTGCTTGGAGAATCTCATGGACTGAGGAGCCTGGTGGGCTGCAGTCCATGGGGTCACAAAGAGTTGGACACGACTGAGTGACTTTACTTACTTACTTACTTGCATGCATGCTAAGTCACTTCAGTCGTGTCCGACTCTTTGTGACCCCATAGACTGTAGCCCAGCAGAAGCACCGGAGAATTGATGCTTTTGAACTGTGGTGTTGGAGAAGACTCTTGAGAGTCCCTTGGACTGCAACGAGATCCAACCAGTCCATTCTGAAGGAGATCAGCCCTGGGATTTCTTTGGAAGGAATGATGCCAAAGCTGAAACTCCAGTACTTTGGCCACCTCATGCGAAGAGTTGACTCATTGGAAAAGACCCTGATGCTGGGAGGGATTGGGGGCAGGAGGAGAAGGGACGACAGAGGATGAGATGGCAGGATGGCATCACTGACTTGATGGACGTGAGTCTGAGTGAACTCCGGGAGATGGTGATGGACAGGGAGGCCTGGCGTGCTGCGATTCATGGGGTTGCAAAGAGTCGGACATGACTGAGCAACTGAACTGAACATATATGTATACATATATGTGTGTGTGTGTGGATATATATCTCATGTCTTCTTTATCTAGTCTTCCATTCATCACTAGGCACTTGGGTTGTCTCCATATCTTGGCTATTGCAAATAAGGCTGTGGTGAACACAGTGATGCACATACCTTTTTGAATCACTGTTTTATTATTCTTCAGATAAATACGCAGAAATGGAATAGCTGGCTCATATGGTCATATATCTAAAAAGGGGTTAATATGCAAAATATACAAAGAACTCACCCAATTCAGCATCAGAAAAACTAACCACCCAATTTAAAAATGAGCAGAGGTCCTAATAGACACTTTTCCAGAGAAGACATACAGCGGCCAACAGGCACGGGAAAAGACGCTCATCATCTCCAGTCATCAGGGAAATGCAAATCAAAACCACAACGAAATATCACCTCACACCCATCACAGAGCTGTATCAAAAGGGGAACAACGAGCACTGAAGAACATGTGGAAAAAAGGGAACCCTCCTACACTGTTGGTGAGACTGCAAATTGGTACAGCCACTATGGAAAACAGTATGGAGATTCCTCAAAAAATTAAGAATATAACCTTTAAATGCAACATAATCTTTAAATGTAATAAATTTCTGAATTTTGCATTTTTTTACTGAAGTTTAACCAACTTACAATTTTATATTAGTTTTAGTTGTACATCATGATTCAATATTTTCATGCATTATGAAGTGACCACCATAATAAATCTAGTTACTATTTGTCTCCATACAGAGTTATTACAATGTTATTGATATATTCTCCTCATGTTGTATATTACATCCCCATGGTGTATTTATAGCTGGAAGTTTGTACCTCTTAGTCTGCCCCTCTTGTTTATTTTTATCTAAGTTTGTATAACTAAGAAGGAAGGCAATTTCTGGTGGATCATTGGTATTTCTTTCTCCTTCATGAGTAGAGTAAAAAACAGAATTTTCAGACAAGAGAGATAAATTGAGTATAAGTGAATTTTGCCTTGTTACTGCCTCCAGCGTCTTTCTTTAGCATCTCTCATCCTCACGGTGGAAAGTCAGTAACCTCATGATGCACCGGGGTCATTCAGGGTCCCCACTATAGAGGTCACGATAGTCAAAATCTTTCCCAAGCTCTCCACAGGTGATCTGCTTTAGGTCTTGCTGCTTCAAGTCTCAAAGAAACAAAGTAAATCTATATTGATAACTGCATTATCTTTTCACAAATGAACCTTCTGGAGACTCTAAATTAACAAAAGGAACAAACAATGAGGAGGAATGTCAGACACCACAGCAAGCTATTTGGAGAAGATATTGGGTTGGTTGCATGCATGCTGGGGCTTCCCTGGGACTTCCCTGGTGGCTCAGAGGTTAAAGTGTCTGCCTCCAATGTGGGAGACCCGGGTTCGATCCCTGGGTTGGGAAGATCCCCTGGAGAAGGAAATGGCAACCCACTCCAGTATTCTTGCTGGAGAATCTCATGGACTGAGGAGCCTGGTGGGCTGCAGTCCATGGGGTCACAAAGAGTTGGACACGACTGAGTGACTTTACTTACTTACTTACTTGCATGCATGCTAAGTCACTTCAGTCGTGTCCGACTCTTTGTGACCCCATAGACTGTAGCCCAGCAGGCTCTTCTTTTTTTTTTTTGTAATTAATTTTTATTTTTTAGTTTGTTTTGCTTTACAATACTGTATTCGTTTTGCTATACATTGACATGAATCAGCCACAAGTGTACATGAACTCCCAATCCTGACCCCCACCTCCCCCCTCCTGCCCCACACCATCTCTCTGGATTATCTCCGTGCATCAGTCCCAAGCATCCTGCATCCTGCATCGAACCTAGACCGGCGATTCGTTTCACTTATGATATCATACATGTTACAATGCCGCTCTCCCAAATCATTCTACCCTCTCCCTCTCCCACAGAGTTCAAAAGGCTGTTCTATACATCAGGCTTTTCTTTCCATGGGATTCTCCAGGTAAGAATACTGGACAGTAGGTCAAATTCACTCTATAGTTCAAAGGACTGGGATGACCTCTGTTAAATCTTCCCAACTTAGGGTTTACCAAATTCAGCCTCTTTGTTATCAAATTCTGCCTTTCTCTCTTAACTCCTATTTATTCTTTGATCTAGAAATTTATTTCACCTGTCTGGTGACCTCTGAATATGTGATACAATGTGAATTCTTAGAATAACAAAAGCATATAAATATTGCATAATATGGAGAAGGCAATGACATCCCACTCCAGTATTCTTGCCTGGAAAATCCCATGGGCGGAGGAGCCTGGAAAGCTTCGGTCCATGGCGTCGCTGAGGTTCGGACACGACTGAGCGACTTCACTTTCACTTTTCACTTTCACGCGTTGGAGAAGGAAATGGCAACCCACTCCAGTGTTCTTGCCTGGAGCATCCCAGGGATGGAGGAGCCTGGCGGGCTGCCATCTATGGCGTCGCACAGAGTTGGACACGACTGAAGTGACTTAGCAGAGCAGCAGCATTGCACAATAAATGAATCTATCAACCCAAGTTTAATTTGAGAATTCTCTTATAATTATGAACTTTTATTTGTAAATGTCCATTACTCAATAAAGTAGAAAATTAACAGAATTCCAGTTTTTCTTTTACCCATAAACCAGAGACAAAGTGAACCTATGAAATAGTTAAATATTCATTTTTTCTGATGACCATATGGTTTTGCTTTTAATTACAGACATAAGCAAAAATTTTATAAAATAATGCAAAAAAGTGAGAACTGTGTGAGTGACTTATAAAATCACAGGGTTGGGTGATGCACTAAGAATGCATTCACAGCATCCAGGGGTCCTCAGGTACCAAGAACCTGTGATCACACTGAAGATTAATTCTAGCAAAACACTGTGACTTTACTGTGCCGGCTAAGAAGTCTAGGGAAACCACACAGGCCCAGGAAAACTTACCAAAAAGAGATTCTTTCCTAATTCAGAGACTGAAAGTGTTAGTCGCTTAGTCTCATGTCTGACTTTTTGTGACCCCATGGACTGTAGCCTGACAGGCTCCTCTGTCCTTGGGATTTCCCAGGCAAGAATACTGGACTAGTTTGCCATTCCATTCTCCAGGAGAAGATCCAAACCCAGGGATTGAACCTGGATTTGTTGCACTATAGACAAATTCTTTACTTTCTGAGCTGCTAGGGAAGCCCCACAAAATTAAATTAATAATTCCTGAAAGTTAAAATTTATTGAGACAGTTTTAATTCTATGTAGATGATTCTTTTCATTATTTAATCAGCAGGTGTATTTCCCGGCCATGCTCATCCTCTGGTGAAAATGGGAGGAGCTTTGTCTGTCTCATGCACTGCTTCTCAAAACTTCTGGCTTGTGATCATCAATCCTTATTTCCATCACTTTGGCCTCAGCAAAGAGGAAAATGTAAGTCACAATATACTGTTCATAGCTCAATTCCACTATTATTGCCATTATTCACTATTCCACTCCCTGAGCTTAGAAAGCAATAAAATCTTACAGAAAGTTGGAGAGACAGAGGCTTTGAAATGCAGTAACACAGATGAGCTAAACTTGAGACTCTTACATTCTTGTTCCTAGTCCTTTGTACATCCCACAGAGAGGAACGTTTCACTGGCTATTTTTTCTCTGGAGGTCGTGGCCTCTGCCAAGTTGACTGATTTCTCTCCCCATCCTCCATTTCTTTCTGAATTCTACCTTTTTTATTCTCTGACTCCCAAACTCATGGTCATTTATCATTAAAAGCAGTTTATCTGTCATTTCCTTGCACAGTCATCATAGAAGCTATGCCCTTGGAGGAGATGGAGCCTCACCTTTCTACTCCCACCAAACAGTTATCCTAACTACCTTCCAGGTCACTTCCCAACCAGAGGGACTGCAGTGCTGATCAGAATTGTCCTTCTCAGTTTTCTTCTCTGAGAAAACAATCGTCTATCTCACACTTCAGTAGCCTGCACCCCTGACCTATTTCAGCAACCAACTCTCCAGACCACAACTTGTCGCTCTCCCTCACTCCCACTACATGGAATTGTTCAATGACATGGTAATCACTGACCTGCAGCACAACATGGTTTCAGAGACAGACTAGGTTTAAATTTTCACTAGAAGTGAAAGGACTGTGACAGAGCCTAGGGTGAACCTCTAATTTCAGCAATGATCATTTCAAAAATCCATCAAGGAAGAAAAGATATTCCAACCGAGCAGTGGGTTTCCTTGTTCTCTTTTAAAAACAACTATAGTATTATAATGAACACTTGATTTATCCACTTTTGAAAGACATATCCAATGATTCTAAGATTCTTCTATGCTTACTATGAGTCTGTGTAAGACAGGCCTGAAGATCCGACCTTTAGTCTTGCAAAGCAGCAAATGATGAATAGTTAGAAATTTACCTAAATCAGAAGCAAGATAACTGAGAATTCTGTGTACCAGACTGAGCGATTACACTCATCATGAAGGCCGCTTAATGAGTAACTGGGAGCTAATGGAACAGAGCTGTCCTGGAGAATGGGGGCAGTTTATGTCAACGAGGGAGATGTGACCAGCCAAGTACATGCATCAGTTCAGTTCAGTTCAGTTCAGTCGCTCAGTCATGTCCGACTCTTTGAAACCCCATGAACTGCAGCAAGTCAGGCCTCCCTGTCCATCACCAACTCCCTGAGTTTACTCAAACTCATGTCCATTTAGTCAGTGATGCCATCCAACCATCTTATCCTCTGCCATCCCCTTCTCCTCCCACCTTCAATCTTTCCCAGCATCAGGGTTTTTTCTAATGAGTCAGTTCTTTGAATCAGGTGGCCAGAGTATTGGAGCTTCAGCTTCAGCATCTGTCCTTCCAATGAATATTTAGGACTGATCTCTTTTAGGATGGACTGGTTGGATCTCTTTGCTGTCCAAGGGACTCTCAAGAGTCTTCTCCAACAACACAGTTCAAAAGCATCAATTCTTCCACACTCAGCTTTCTTATAGTCCAACTCTCACATCCATACATGACTACTGGAAAAACCATAGTCTTGACTAGATGGACCTGTGTTGGCAAAGTAATGTCTCTGCTTTTTATTATGCTGTGCTGTCTAGGTTGGTCATAGCTTTTCTTCCAAGGAGTAGTAAAGTGAAGTCGCTAAGTTGTGTTCGACTTCGCGACCCCATAGACTGTATCCCATCAGGCCCCTCCATCCATGGAATTTTCCAGGCAAGAGTATTAGAGTGAGTTGCCATTTCCTTCTCCAGGGATCTTCCTGACTCAGGGATGGAACTTAGGTCTCCTACATTGCAGGCAGACACTTTACCATCTGAGCTTTCATGGTTGCAGTCAACATCTGCAGTGATTGTGGAGCCCAAAAAAATAAAGTCTCTCACTGTTTCCATTGTTTCCCCATCTCTCTGCCATGAAGTGATGGGGCCAGATGCCATGATCTTAGTCTTCTGAATGTTGAGTTTTAAGCCAACATCTTCACTCTCCTCTTTTACTTTCATCAAAAGGCTCTTTAGATATTTTAACTTTCTGCCATAGGGTGGTGTTATCTGCATATCTGAGGTTATTAATATTTCTCCAGCAATCTTGATTCCAGCTTATGCTTCATCCAGCCCAGCGTTTCTCAAGATGTACTCTGCATATAAGTTAAATAAGCAGGGTGACAATATACAGGTTTGACGTACTCTTTTCCCGATTTGGAACCAGTCTGTTGTTCCACATCCAGTTCTAACTGTTGCTTCCTGACCTGCACACAGGTTTTCAAGAGGCAGGTCAGGTGGTCTGGTATTCCCATCTCTTTCAGAATTTTCCACAGTTTATTGTGATCCACACAAAGGCTTTGGCATAGTCAATAAAGCAGAAATAGATGTTTTTCTGGAACTCTCTTGCTTTTTCGATGATCCAGCAGATGTTGGCAATTTGATCTATGGTTCTCTACCTTTTCTAAATCTAGCTTGAATGTCTGGAAGTTCACGGTTCACATACTGTCGAAGCCTGGCTTGGAGAATTTTGAGCATTACTTTGCTAGCATCTGAGATGAGTGCAATTGTATGGTAGTTTGAGCATTCTTTGGCATTGCCTTTCTTTGAGATTAGAATGAAAACTGTCCTTTTCCAGTTCTGTGGCTACTGCTGAGTTTTCCAGATTTGCTGGCATATTGAGTGCAGCACTTTGACAACATTATCTTCTAGGATTTGAAATAGCTCAACTGGAATTCCATCACCTCCACTAGCTTTGCTTGTAGTGATGCTTCCTAAGGCCTACCTGACTTCACACTCCAGGATGTCTGGTTCTAGTTAAATGATCACACCATCATGGTTATCTGGGTCATGAAGATCTTTTTTGTACAGTTTTTTGTATTCTTGCCACCTCTTAGTATCTTCTGCTTCTGTTAGGTCCATACTGTTTCTGTCCTTTATTGAGCCCATCTTTGCATGAAATATTCCCTTGGTAATTCTAATTTTCTTGAAGAGATCTCTAGTCTTTCCCATTCTATTGTTTTCCTCTATTTCTTTGCATTTATTACTGAGGAATGCTTTCTTATCTCTCCTTGCTATTCTTTGGAACTCTGCATTCAAATGGGTATATCTTTCCTTTTCCCTTTGCCTTTAGCTTCTCTTCTTTTCTCAGCTATTTGTAAGGCCTCCTCAGACAACCTTTTTGTCTTTTTGCATTTCTTTTTTCTTGGAGATGGTCTTGATCCCTGCCTCTTGTACAATATCATGAACCTCCATAGTTCTTCAGGCACTCTATCAGATCTAATCCCTTGAATTTATTTCTCACTTCCACTGTATAATTGTAAGGGATTTGATTTAGGTCATATCTAAAAGGTCTAGGGGTTTCCCCTACTTTCTTCAATTTAAGTCTGAATTTGGCAATAAGGAGTTCACAATCTGAGCCACGGTCAGCTTCCAGTCTTGTTTTGCTGACTGTATAGAGCTTCTCCATTTTTGGCTGCAAAGAATATAATCAATTTGATTTTGATATTGACCATCTGGTGATGTCCACGTGTAGAGTCTTCTCTTGTGTTGTTGGAAGAGGGTGTTTGTTATGACCAGTGTGTTCACTTGGCAAAACTCTGTTAGCCTTTGCCCTGCTTCATTCTGTACTCCAAGGCCAAATTTGCCTGTTACTCCAGGTATCTCTTGACTTCCTACTTTTGCATTACAGTCCCCTATGATGAAAAGGACATCTTTTTTTGGTGTTTGTTCCAGAAGTTCTTATAGGTCTTCATAGAATGGTTCAACTTCAGCTTCTTTGGCATTAGTGATTAGGGCATAGACTTGGATTACTGTGATATGAATGGTTCGTCTTGGAGACCAACAGAGATCATTCTGTCATTTTTGAGATTGCACCCAAGCACTGCATTTTGGACTCTTTTGTTGACTATGAGGGCTACTCCATTTCTTGTAAAGGATTCTTAGAACAATGTTTAAACAGAGTATATATACACCATTAATGTAGATTTGCCTAGAGAACAATGATCTTTTCTTGCTCATATTAACTGCTTAATAAATATTTGTTGAAATGTTTGTTAATGTCAGCAAATTTTTAATATTCATCCTTAATGAATATTAAAGGATTGAACTCAATCCCTGGGTCAGGAAGATCCCCCAGGGAAGAAATGGCCATCCATTCCCAGTATTCTTGCTTGGAAAATCCCAAGAACAGAAGAGCCTGGTAGTCTATAGTCATGGGGCTGCAAAAGAGTCAGACATGATTTAGCAGCTAAACAACAACAATAGTTGTTAAATTTGTTTGCGATTGCCCTCTGGAAGTTGGACCCAAAGGAAAAGTGAGGCAGACCACATCATTTGTTTCGAATACTCTCCGCTTTAACAGATCCTGAGTCTAGTAGCACCAGGCTCAGTCATATGACCTGCCTTGATGAATTAAACGTGACCCAGAGTGATGCAGGCCATGTCTGTGCTGGAGCCGTGACGCAGTTCCAGCACCACTCTTTCCCTCTGCTGCAGAAACACCAGTTCTGAAGGGACTCTTTTTCTGGCCTGCGCCCAGATGAGGACACACGAAGCGGAGCTCCAGGGAGCCTGCCCCAAGATGTGATGAGGAACAAAACAGAAACTTCTGTTGTTGTAAACTGATGTTGAGTTTGATCGTTACAATATAATCTAATGAAAGCTGCCTCATATAGGGTGAGGCTACTAAAAAACACTTGGTGTATATTTCTGTATTTGTGC
Organism: Aepyceros melampus; assembly: GCA_006408695.1. Lineage (NCBI taxonomy): Eukaryota > Metazoa > Chordata > Mammalia > Artiodactyla > Bovidae > Aepyceros > Aepyceros melampus. The sequence goes on along the minus strand of SJXQ01004637.1, from coordinate 424,039 downwards.
CTGTACCATACTGTTTTGAATCAGCGAGTCTGATTCCTCCAGCTCTTTTCCAAAGACCCCAATTTATATTTCCGTACAAATTGTAAAATTTTTTGTTCAAATTCTGTGGAAAATGCTACAAAACAGGATAGAAAGTTCAGGGAGAAACCCACACACCTGTGGTCGCCTAATCAATGACAAAGCAAAGACAGTCTCTTTAATAAGTGGTGCTGGGAAACCTGGACAGCTGTATGTAAAAGAGTGAAATTACTACATTCTCTAACACCATACACAAAAATAAACTCAAAATGGATTAAAGGCCTAAACATAAGACTGGATACTAAAAAATTCTTAGAGGAAAACATAGGCAGAATACTGACATAAATCACAAGATCTTTTTTGATCTACCTCCAAGTATGATTAAAATAAAACAAAAATAAACAAACGGGACCTGATGAAACTTAAAGATTTCACACAGCAAAGGAAATCATTAACAAAAGGAACAACTCATAGAATGGGAGAAAATATTTGCAAATGACGTGACTGACATAGGATTAATCCCCCAAATACAGAAACAATTTATGCAGCCCCATATTAAAAAAAACAAAACAAACTCCAAACAGCCCAATCAATAAATTGACAGAATATCTAAATAGACATTTCTCTGAAGAAGAGATATAGTTGGCCAAGAGGCACATTAAAAGATGATCAAAATCACTAATTATTGCTACTGCTAAGTCGCTTCAGTCGTGTCCGACTCTGTGCGATCCCATAGACGGCAGCCCATCAGGCTCCCCCATCCCTGGGATTCTCCAGGCAAGAATACTGGAGTGGGTTGTCATTTCCCTCTCCAATTATTAGAGAAATGTAAATCAAAACTTCACTGGTATAAATGTAAGTCAAAACTTCCGAGTTGCAGGCAGATTCTTTACTGACTCCATGAGAGACCTGGGTTCGATCCCTCATTTGGGAAGATCCCCTGGAGGAGGACAAGGCAATCACTCCAGGATTCTTGCCTGGAGAATCCTATGGACAGAGGAGCCTGGTGGGCGGCAGTCCATGGGGTCACAAAGAGTCGAGCATGACTGAGCGACTACAAACACACAAATCAAAACTACAATGAGGTATCACTTCACATCAAATGGCCATCATCAAAAAAATCTACAAACAATAAGTGCTGGACAGGGTGTGAAGAGAAGAGGACCCTCCTGCAGGAGAGGGCGTGAAGAGAAGAGGACCCTCCTGCACTGTAAGTGGGAACGTTAATTGGCACAGCCATGATGGAGAACAGTACGAATATTCCTTTAAAAACTAAAAACAGAGCTACCGTATGATACAGGGATCCCATTCCTGGGCATATCCAGGGAAAACCATGATTGTAAAGGACACATGTACCCCGGTGTTCATTTTAGAACTATTCACAATAGCCAAGACATGGAAGCAACCTAAATATCCATTGTCAGATGAATGGATAAAGAAGACGCGTACATATACACAATGGAATATTACCCAGCCACAACAAAAAGTGTAATAATGCCAGTTACAGCAACATGAATAGACTTAGAGGTTGTCTACTGAGTGAAGTGAGTCTGACAGAGAAAGACACATATCAGTGATATTGCTTATAGGTGGGATCTTTAAAAAAAATGCCACAAATGAACCTATTTACATAAAACAGAAATTGAGTCACAAATGTAGAAAAAAAACTTACGAATGCCAAGGGGAGAAAGATGGGGAGAGATAAATTAGGGGTTGGGGATGACATATACATACTACTATATATGAAAGATAACTAATAAGAACATGCTATATAGCACAGGGAATTTTATTCAATACTCTGTAATTACCTATGTGGGAACAGAATCTAAAAAAGAGTGGATAATGTATGGGTATGACTGATTCCCACTGCTGTATAGCAGAAACCAACAACATTGTAAACCAACTGTACTCCAATAAAAAATAATAACTAAAAAGATAAAAATATAATTGATTCAAGCCTATGATTCCATTACTTAGAATAATCATGGAATCAAAAAATGTAGATCTCACAGGAATCTGGTAATTATATAATCACCCCCCCTCATTCTATGAATGAGAAATCAGAGTGTAAATGGTGCATTTATGGATGTGCAATTAACCAACGTTGGCCAGGGCCCCAATTTGAACATCCTGACTCTACTTATTTAAAAATTGATGCTGAATATTTGTTCTTCAACCACATTAAAAGGAAGAATCACTAAAATTATAGGCAGGTATGAAATCAGAATAATGAATTCCTTGTATAAAAAATTTATTGCTGCTAACTCACAACTGGTTTTCCAATAGTGCTGCTTTATTTGCTAAGTGCTATTTCCATTTTCTCTCTTTGTGTTCAAAGCAACAAATTTGAGGCCAGCTGATCAGACTGACCAATACTTGTATCCACTTGGTCTTTGTGGGAAGCAAACAGAATCATACAGATAGGACCACAAACCCAGCCTCATTAGCACTCTGCTCCCACCAATTTGCTAATTTTAAGAATGAAAGAATTTTGAATTCAGAGAAAAGAATCATTCATTTGGCAATTATCAGGATAATTATGTGAAGAACCAAAAAGACCACAGGAAGGTTAATCTAGGTTACATATGAGTGAGTCTCCTTTCTGCAGATATTAGTTATGGGGATGGATAGCAGTTGAAACTATAAACATTTTTAATTTGGAAAACTTTTAAAGGTGAAATGGATACTCAGTTATCTAGCACTCATTAATAAAAAAACACAACTCTGATTTGTAGTGTTTGCCAATTTCTCTGATGCCAGTTACTTCCACCATTGCTCATTGAAGCCAACAGTTTAATAACTCTCTTGCGAAATTCCTGAATGTTTGTCTCTTGGCTTTTGTGAGTTGGTATGAGGCTTGGAACCTGACAGACCTGGGATTAAATCTCAGTTATCACTTTGTAGTTGTCTTTTAAGTATATCACGTAAGCTAAAATGATCTTAGGTGTCTTAATAATAGCTACTTGGTAGGATCCGAGGTATGGATAACAAACCCATGACACCTCTTCTACTTGGCTCTTGTCTTGCTTAATCCACTCCAGCAACACCGCTTGCCTCGTGACACCTCAAGAGCTCTAGGCACGCTCCTCCCTAGGGACTAAGAGCTGCTGTTTTCTTTGCCAAAATGGTTTTCACTCACATAGCTTCATGGCTCACTTGCTCTGTTGCTTTTCTCCAAAGCACTATTGGCAGCTTAAAATTACATATGTACTTGTGTTTTGTCTATCTCACCCCATTTAAATATAAACACATTAGCAAGGATTGTGGTCTTCTTGTTCACAACTATAAAATCTGCAATAGCGAACATATAGACATTAAATACCTGTTGAATAAAGGAGTCAATGAAGAAATGATTGAATAGGGAACATTTAAATATTTATAATCCTAACCAACCACAGTCTGTCTAGACAAAGCTATGGCTTTTCCAGTATGGATGTGAGAGTTGGAACATAAAGCTGAGCACCAAAGAACTGATCCAACCAGTCCATCCAAAGGAAATCAGTCCTGAATATTCATTGGAAGGACTGATGCTGAAGCTGAAGTTCCAACACTTTGGTCACCTGATGCAAAGAACTGACTCACTGGAAAAAACCCTGACGCTGGGAAAGATTGAAGGCGGGAGGATAAGGGGGTGACAGAGGATAAGATGGTTGGATGGCATCAAGGACTCAATGGACATGAGTTTGAGCAAGCTCCAGGAGTTGGTGATGGACAGGGAAGACTGGCCTGCTGCAGTCCATGGGGTCGCAAGGAGTGGGACATGACTGAGCAACTGAACTCAACTCAACTGAATCATTCTGTTCTCTGGTGTCCCAGACAGTAAAGAATCTGCCTGCAATGCAGCAGACCTAGGTTCAATTTCTGGATTGGAAAGATTCCCTGGAGAAGGGAATGGTTACCAACTCCAGTATTCTTGCCTGGAGAATTCCATGGACTGAGGAGCCCAGTGGGGTCACAAAGAGTCAGACACAACTGAATGACTAACACACACTTCTCCAGGCTAGGGATAACTAGTCTTACCTTCATTTCCCTATAGAGCCAATAAGCTTTTTGCTTCAGCTAAAACATTTCAGCTCTGGATAGTCAAGCACATTTCCACTGCTCTGTCTTTTCTTATTTTTTGGTGCCATACTGTTATTATTCTAAATACACTGGTTTGAGTTCTCTGTGCAGGAGAACTTTTCTGAGAACAAAGAGAAGGCTAGGGAATATATGACAACATGCCTAACACATTGCTGGAAAACTCTGGAGGAGTCACTGCTTTTTATTAAATTGGGAAGAAAACTCCACAAGATTGATAAAGGGTGTTAACAGTATCAGCAAATAGGACCTGGTTCTAGATGACTAAGTCCATTCCTTCCTCAGATTTCACTGTTATGGCAAAATCATGAAGTCCTAACCCCTGGCACTTGTGCCCTGTGCACTTTATGAGGTCTTTGGGAATGCATGCACATTAAGATGTGGCCATTAGGATGGGCACCCAATGTGCCTGATGTTCAAGCTGGTTTTAGAAAGGCAGAGGAACCAGAGATCAAACTGCCAACATCCGCTGGATCATGGAAAAAGCAAGAAAGTTCCAGAAAAACATCTATTTCTGCTTTATTGACTATGCCAAGGCCTTTGACTGTATGGATCACAATAAACTGTGGAAAATTCTTCAAGAGATGGGAATACCAGACCACCTGACCTGCCTCTTGAGAAATCTGTATGCAGGTCAGGAAGCAACAGTTAGAACTGGACATGCAACCACAGACTGGTTCCAAATAGGAAAAGGAGTACGTCAAGGCTGTATATTGTCACCCTGCTTATTTAACTTATATGCAGAGTACATCATGAGAAACGCTGGACTGGAAGAAACACAAGCTAGAATCAAGATTGCTGGGAGAAATATCAATAACCTCAGATATGCAGATGACACCACCCTTATGGCAGAACGTGAAGAGGAACTAAAGGGCCTCTTGATGAAAGTAAAAGAGGAGAGTGAAAAAGTTAGCTTAAAGCTCAACATTCAGAAAACGAAGATGATGGCATCTGGTCCCATCACTTCATGGGAAATAGATGGGGAAACAGTGGAAACAGTGGCTGACTTTATTTTGGGGAGCTCCAAAATCACTGCAGATGGTGACTGCAGCCATGAAATTAAAAGGCGCTTACTCCTTGGAAGAAAAGTTATGACCAACCTAGATAGCATATTCAAAAGCAGAGACATTACTTTGCCGACTGAGGTCCATCTAGTCAAGACTATGGTTTTCCCAGTAGTCATGTATGGATGTGAGAGTTGGACTGTGAAGAAGGCTGAGCGCTGAAGAATTGATGCTTTTGAACTGTGGTGTTGGAGAAGACTCTTGAGAGTCCCTTGGACTGCAAGGACATCCAACCAGTCCATTCTGAAGGAGATCAGCCCTGGGATTTCTTTGGAAGGAATGATGCTAAAGCTGAAACTCCAGTACTCTGGCCACCTCATGCAAAGAGTTGACTCGTTGGAAAAGACCTTTATGCTGGGAGGGATTGGGGGCAGGAGAAGAAGGGGACGAAGAGGATGAGATGGCTGGATGGCATCACTGGCTCAATGGACGTGAGTCTGAGTTAACTCCAGGAGTTGGTGATGGACAGGGAGGCCTGGCGTGCTGTGATTCATAGGGTCGCAAAGAGTCGGACATGACTGAGCGACTGAACTGAACTGAACTGAACCCAATGTGCCTGATGTCCTTGTAAGAGGGACAGAAGAGACACAGACAGACGCAGGGCACACACCATGTAATCACAGAGGCCAAGCGTGGAGTGATGCAGCTGCGGAACAAGGAATGCCAGGGCTTGAGGATCACCACCACCACATGCTGGGAAGAGGCATGGAAGGATTTCACCCAGAGTCTCGGAGGGAGCAGAGGCCCTGCTGACACCCTGACTTGAGATTTCCAGCCTCTAGAACCAGGAGAGAATGGATTTCTGGCTGAGCCGCACAGTTTCTGGCACTTGGCTACAGCTTACGTAAGGAAACTAAGACCATAGCCCAAGGTTGGAAGCAGCCAAGATGACCTCTAATAGGTGAATAAACAAAATGTGGTACATCAACATAAAGGGATATTATCCAGGGATAAAAAGAAATGTATTCAAGTCACAGAACATCATGGAAAACCCTTCAATGAATACAGCTACTTGAAAGAAGCTAGTCTGAAAAGGTTACATATTTTATGTTTCCAATTATATACCATCCTGTAAAAGACAAAACTACAGAGACAGTAAGATCCCCTGCAGAAAGGAATGGCAACCCACTCCTGTATTCTTGCCTAGAGAATCCCATGGACAGAGGAGCCTGGCAGGCTACAGTCCATGGGGTCACAAAGAATAGGATATGACTGAAGTGACTTAGCAGCCATGCACACAGGAACAGTAAAATGATCAGAGACTGCCCAGAGGGCGAGAGCAGAAAAGGAGGGTGAGAAAGGGGACTTACAGAGTAGTAAAACTGTTCTGTATTATGTTGTAATGGAGCATTTTAAAAACCTAGAGAACTGTAGAGCAAGAAGAGTGAACTCTATTGTACGCAAAGATCCCAGAAGGAATGTTGATCAGGACACAAAAGAAATGTATAAAACAATCACACAGAAGGAGATGGAGGAAAAGGTGCTATCCAGAGGAAACACACAGGGCCTCCCAGATGGCTCAGTTATAAAGAATCCGCCTCTCAATGCAGGGGCCGCACGTGACCACAGGTTCAATCCCCAGGTTGGGAAGAGCTCCTGGAGTAGGAAATGGCAACTCACTCCAGTATTCTTTCCTGGAAAATCCCATGGACAGAGGAGCCTGGTGGGCTATAGTCTATGATTACAAAGAGTTGGACACTACTGAGCAAGCACGCAAGGAAACAAGCAAGTGTCAAAATAAAAACAGAAACCAACTCATTTTAAAGTGATTATCCTCCAATTAAAATGGTTTTTTTTAAAAAGAATAAAAACAAAAGGAAAGTCATATAAGCAGTACACACAAATTGATAAAGATATTTCTACAGGATTGTGGGTTGAAAATTTGACATTGGTAGTGTGTGTGTTAGTCCCTCAGTCATGTCTAACTCTTTGTGACCCCATGGACTATTAACCCAGCAGGCTACTCTGTGCATGGGATTCTCCAGGCAAGAATACTGGAGTGGGTTGCAATTTCCTTCTCCAGGGGATCTTCCTGAGCCAGGGATTGAACCTGGGTCTCCTGCATTGGCAGGCAGATTCTTTACCATCTGAGCTACCAGGGAAGCATTATATAACTTATAAATTTTGTAAGTTATGTTCACTGAATTTAAACAAGTAAATGAATGGGAGATGGCAGGTTTCTCACTATTAGAATTGGAATTTATAGACAAGCAGAATAATCCTTGTGGTAATGAAGTTAGAGGTATCAACATAAACTCAAGTTTAGCTTAATACATGTACAAATGTACATATAGATACATGCATCAATTCAGTTCAGTTGCTCCGTCATGTCCAACTTTTTGCAACCCCATGGACTGCAGCACACCAGGCCTTCCCGTCCATCACCAACTTGTAGAGTTTACCCAAACTCATATCCATTGAGTCAGTGATGCCACCAACCATTTCATCCTCTGTTGTCCCCTTCTGTTCCCACCTTCAATCTTTCCCAGCATCAGGATCTTTTCCAGTGAATCAGTTCTTCCCATCAGGTGGCCAAAGTATTGGAGTTTCAGCTTCAGCATCAGTCCTTCCAATGAATATTCAGGACTGATTTCCTTTAGGATGGACTGGTTGGATCTCCTTACAGTCCAAGGGACTCTCAAGAGTCTTCTCCAACACAACAGTTCAAAAGCATCAGTTATTTGGTGCTCAGCTTTCTTTGTGGTCCAACTCTCACATCCATACATGACTATCGGAAAAACCATAGCTCTGACTAGATGAACCTTGGTTGGCAAAGTAATGGCTCTGCCTTTTAATATGCTCTCTAGGTTGGTCATGGCACCCCACTCAAGTACTCTTGCTTGGAAAATCCCATGGATGAAGGAGCTTGGTAGGCTGCAGTCCATGGGGTCACGAAGAGTCGGACACGACTGAGCGACTTCACTTTCACTTTTCACTTTCATGCATTGGAGAAGGAAATGGCAACCCACTCCAGTATTCTTGCCTGGAGAATCCCAGGGACAGGGGAGCCTGGTGGGCTGCCATCTATGGGGTCGCACAGAGTTAGACACGACTAAAGCGACTTAGCAGCAGCAGCAGGTTGGTCATAGCTTTTCTTCCAAAGAACAAGCGTCTTTTAATTTCATGGCTGCAGTCACCATCTGCAGTGATTTTAGAGTGAAAGAAAATAAAGTCTGTCACTGTTTCCCATCTATTTGCCATGAAGTGGTGGGACCAGATGCCATGATCTTAGTTTTCTGAATGTTGAGTTTTAAGCCCGCTTTTTCACTCTCCTCTTGCACTCTCATCTAGACACACGTACAGAGATGTTCACACACACACATTTCCGTGCTCTGTCAGCTGAGAAGGCCTAAAAGAGATGACACCCCACTGGCACCACGCACGCCTTGTGCTGTGTGCTCAGTCGCTCAGTCCTGTCCACTCTTCAAGACCCTGTGGACTGTAGCCTGCCACGCTCTCTGTCCTTGGGATTTTCGGTCAAGAATACGGGAGTGGGTTGCCATTTCCTTCTCAAAGAGATCTTCCTGACCCAGGGATCGAACTCTTGTCTCCTGTGTGTCCTGCAGTGCAGGCTGATTCTTTAACCGCTGAGCCATCAGGGAAGCCCACACATCCCTTACGTTCCGATAAGTGGTTTCTATTGCCATACTCTGGCACCCCACTCCAGTGTTCCTGCCTGGAGAATCCCAGTGATGGGGGAGCCTGGTGGGCTGCCATCTATGGGGTTGCATAGTCAGACACGGCTGAAGCGACTTAGCAGCAGCAGCAGCAGCCATACTCCAGTGAAAACAAACCAGGGCTCATGCGAGCAGTGACCTGTGGTAGGGATGGGACAGGAGACACAGCAGACAAGTCTGGAGCATCTTGTAGAGACAGAAAGTCAGGAAGGCAAGTGCCTCATGTCGACGGGGAGGATGATAAAAGAGGACAGGCACCAAGTGAAGGAGCTCCCAGTGCCCAAGCTGGAGCAACTTGAGTAATAAAGGAGTAGAGTAGTATTAGAGTAGTATTCTGTATTAGAGTAGTATTCTGTACCCAGGGTACAGAATAGATATCCATGACTCTGTGGTGACATAAACACTTGCATAAATTAATAAACAGTAGAGAAAAGCCAGATCTCCCAGGCAGAGGACTCCCAAGCAACGTATATGGATGCTCTGCTTCTCTCTAAGGGGAGCATGATTCTCTCCTCCTTAGTCCTGGGCAGCATATAGTGACTTCCTTCCCAAGAAGAAAATACAGGAAGGGAAAAAGTAAGTTTACAGTGGAGAATCCTGATCAACACCACATCCCAGGTGATTAAGGTCAACATCAGAAGTCATAAATCATGCTGACTGTCCATATCCTTGGTGTGATATCTTGAGAATGACATTTTACCTCTGAGGTTTTCGTCCCAATGAGCCATATCTCCAGTTTTACCATGAGGAAAACATCCAACAAATTCCAGTGTTGGGGGATCCCATAAAATATCTAAACTAACTCTTCAAAATTGTCAATGTCATCAAAAACAAGGCCAGGGGAAATGCCACAGACAAAGAGAGCCTAAGGATAGCACTTAGGTACTAAACCAAATGTAACATGGCATCCAAGCAGAATCCTGGAATAGGAAAAATGCTGGGTAAAAATCCAAGAAAATCTGAATAAACTACTCACTTTAGTTAATAATAATGTATCAGTATTGGCTCATTAATCATAACAAAGCTGCCATACTGATGTAAGATATTAAGATTACAGGGGACCTTCCTATACCAACCTCTCAATTTTTCTGTAAATCTAAAATTATTCTAAAATAATAAAGGACATTATGAAAAAATAAAACCATGTCAGAGTTTTAAAATACTGCCAGCATCTCATGAGGAAGGAAGATACTCATTGGAAATGCTGTAAAAGTTCCATTATTCATTTACTCATTTAATAACTATTCTTTGAGTAACCACTCTGAGATATACACCACCTGCTCACTGACGAAGGATATGTCAGTCAGCAAAACACCCATGGTTCCTGCAGCCATGTCTTAGCAACCTCATAGGTAAAACAGAATTCAACATAAAAATAATATTTTCAAATTTTGGTACATAGTATAGAAAAGAAATGAAAATTGTAGTATAAAGATATATAGTGAAATTTGTTTATTTATTTATTTTAATTTTACTTTACAATATATAAATTTAATGTAAACAGAGATAGTGTGAATGGGGACAAATGACACTCTCATTTTCATTTTCTAAAAGGAGAAAACTGGGCTTCTCAAGATTTCCAATAAATCTGCAGCAAAATTTTTTAAAAAATCCTGATTGTTCTTGTACTCTTTAATTTCAAAATTTGATATCATAATACCATTAATGGTAATTTTTGAAGGTCAGCAATGATAAAAAAGAATGCAATTCTCCTAAAAAATCCAATTCGCCTAAAACAGACATCAAAAATTACATGCTAAAATTAATTTTGCTGCATAATTCAGAAACAGTGAATAACCTTCATGAAGTAGAGACTTTTACTGAAGTTGATGAGATAATTGTTTAATTTATGAAGAAGCAAAGATATCTTTTTCTCACTCTGTAATTCTGTAAGCACTTTACAACATGCTTTTGCAAAGATGTTAACTGGCATGGTGAATAGAAAAGTTTCATGTGTTTCTACACTTGTAAGTATTAAAGATGAGTGGGTAATTACTTCCTAATGAATAACATCACTAGCGATACTGGTGGCTCAGATGGTAAAGAATTTGCCTGTGGTGCAGGAGACCCAGGTTTGATCCCTGGGTTGGGAAGATCCCCTGGAGAAGGGAATGGCAACCCACTCCAGTATTCTTGCCTAGAGAATTCCATGGACAGAGGAACCTGGTGGCTACAGTCCATGGGGTCACAAAGAGTTGGACACGATTGAGCAACTAGACTAATGAATAACATCAACCTTCTCTAACCTACTGAGCAAACTCAATTATTTCTTGATAACAGCCACCAGGGTTATTATGCTTGAATAAATCAGATCATATTTTATCTTTATAGATTCTATTTGTTCTGCATACTTCAGGTAGATTGAAAAGAAAGCATTCTTTAAAATGCTTCTTCCCTTCTCCAGGGGATCTTCCCCACCCAGGGATCAAACTCAGGTCTCTAACATTACAGGCAGATTCTTTACCAACTGAGCTACCAGGGAAGCCCTTCTTTAAAATAACAATTCAAATTCATCTACTTAATCATTGCTAATTGGTTCTAGAAGTTAGGATGGCATCCCAAAGTCTTTGAAGTTATTCAAATAAATTTAATAATAGTTTTGTCAAAGCACATTTCTCTTATGCACTGTTAAATATGACCACACTTTGAATCCTGGTTAAAACAATTTTAAGTTAAACTAGATGTTGAATCTATATTGACAATATTCAATTTAGATCCAAATACATGAAAGACTCAAGAAAGATAGCTACAAATGGCCTTCCTAAAGTGGTGAGGAGATACCCCTCGTCAAAGGTAAGGTGCAGTGGCTCTGCTGGAGCAGTCGTGAAGAGATACCCCACGCTCAAAGTTGGTGATGGACAGGGAGGCCTAGCGTGCTGCGATTCATGGGGTTGCAAAGAGTCGGACACGACTGAGCAACTGAACGGACTGATAGTGGTTTAATGACATGTCATCATAAGATGTCCCTTGTATTTCTCTTCCCACACAGCAACAAAAATTTGGCATTTATCCACAAGCAAAACTACTTCTGTGAGAGCACTATCTGCCAAAGACCTGAAATAGCTAAAGCAACAGTGAGAAAGAAGAATAAAGCTGAAAGAATTGCATCACCTGATTTCAAACTATACTGAAAAGGTATAATGGTCAAGACAGAAAGACACTGGGATAAAAATACACACATAAACCACTGTCATAAAACAGAGCCCAGAAATAAACCCTCACATATAAGGCCAACTAATATTTGACAAAGAAACCAAGAACACCCAGTGGGGAAAGGACAGCCTCTTCAATCAATGGTGCTGGGAAAACTGGAAAATTGCATGCAAAAGAATGATACTGAACTCCTGTCTTACACCACATACACAAATTATGTTTTATAATATGTTTATAAAATATGTTTTAACTTGAAGAGTTAAAACATAATATCTGAAACTGTAATTTACTAGAAAAAATTAAGAAATTTTTTGACACTGGTCTGGCAACAACTTTTGTTGGGCGGAGGGATATGACACCAAAAGCACGAGCAGCAGAAGCAAAAATTAATAAGAGGACTACCCCAAACTAAAAGGCTTCTGCACAACAAGAGAAACAATGAACAAAATGAAACAGCAACCTTCAGAATGGGAGAAAGTATTTGCAAACCATATACTGGATAAGAGGCCAATATCCAAAGTAATATAAAGAACATATACAACTCAATAGTAAAAACTCAGCCTATTTTAAAATGTCAAAGGACACAAATAGGAATTTTTCCAAGAAAGACATTCAAATGGGCAACAGATACATGAAAAGGTGCTTGGCATCACTGATCATCACATCATGGAAAAGTAAGTAAAAAACACAATGGGATATCACTGTCATCCATTAGATAGTTATCATCAAAAAGACAAGAGACAACAAGTAGAGGTGAGGATGTGGAGAAAGGGAGCCCTTGTGCACCATCCATGGGAGTGTAAATTGGTACAACCACAATAGAAAACAGTACAGCAGTTCCTCAAAAAACTAAAAATAAAACCATCATATAACCTAGCAGTCCTGTTTTTGACATATATCCAAGGCCATGAAACCAAATATTTTATGGATAGCTTCATTCCCTTGCTTATTGCAGTGTTGCTCACAATAGCCAGGACACAAAAATAACCTACATGTCTATCAATGAATGAAAGGATAAAGGAGATGTGGCATATATCATATTCTATATACAACTGAATATTATTCATCCATGAGGAAGAAAATTCAGCCATTTGTGACAATATGAATGGCTTGGGGAATTCTGTTAAGTGAAGTCAGTCAGAGAAAGACAAATACTGTATAATATCACTTATATGTGGAATCTAAAAAAGCCAAACTCTTAAAAAAGGAAAATGATGGTTATCAAGGCGTAGGGGTACACAGTGAAGAAAATGGAGAGATACTGGTCATAGAATATAAACTTCCACTTGGAAGATGAACAAGTTCTGGGGATTTAATATACAGTGTTTAAACTATCATTAACAATAATGTATTACATAGTCAAAAATTTAAGAGAGTAGATCTTAAAAATTCTCACCACAGAAAAAGGAACAATAATTATGTGGTATTATGGAGGTGTTGGTTAACACTACATTAGTAATATTTTGCCAACATATGTGTATCAGATCAATATGTTGTATACCTTAAAGTTACACAATGTTATGTATCAATTATATTACAATAAAATAGGAAAAATCCTAGTGATTGATGTATATTAAATAGTAAATAATTTTATAACAGTTACAGAATTAAAAGGACAAATATAAAGTTAATTTTCCTAACTTATTAAGACAACAAAAGAAAATTAATTATTATTCACAATGCTAAATATTTGCTTCCAAGTGAAAACAAAAACAGAACATTCCCAATACATTTGATCTACAACTATTACTTCTAGTCATCTCTAAACAAGGGAATAGATTTAACTTTCTATGATACAGTCTCTGAAGATTACACAGTGAGGATACAGAAATAGTTGAGAAAGAATAGAGTCCTGGGCCAAACACCTGTAAAAATGAAAACTTTATCACATCAGTAAAAATGAAAATTACACTTTCCTCCTCAGGGTTGTTGCAAGAATTAAAAGAATCTACATGGAGAAAGTTCAGGAAAAATAGTATACACTAGATCAATATTTAATTTTCATTATTTTCAGTCTATGATTAATCTAGTATGTTTCGAAAATTTCTTATGTGCCAGGCAGTGGACTAGGTGCTTGAGAGTACCACTAAGTACGCTTAAAGGAATACAATTTAAGTTGGTTCATTCATTTACTCAACAAATATAATTTTAGTTACTTCTATATGTCAGAATGCATTTTGAGCATGTGTGATAAATTAGTGCACCAAAAAGATAATAATCTTTGTCCATTTGGAGTTTACATTGTTGACAGAGCAGATAGAAATTACACAGTATGCTAGAAGTTGTAAGTTTTAAGAAGGGAAGGAACAAAAAAAAAGAAATGAAAGGAAAAAAGAGTAAAGCAAAAAGTAAAAAAGAAAGTGCAGCCGAGTATGGGGGAATCCAAAGAATGGAGGAGGGGAGGGAGCTGATATTTTTAATTGCATAGTCAGAATACACATCATTTAGAAATGCCATTTGAACACAGACTTGAAGCAGGTGAAAGAATTAGTCATGCAAATATCTGAGGCAGAAGCCTTCCAGGAAGATGAACCTCCCTAAAGACGTGAGTGTTCCTGAAACATTCAGGAAATAGTAAAAGTGAATAGGGGAAAGAGAAATTGGAGATGATGTCAGAGAACTAATGTACCAGAGACCAGATTCAACTGAATCTTACGGAAACTGTAACATAGTTTTCACTCTGAGAGCAATAGGCATTACTTAGAGGATTTTGAGCAGAGACATGGCACAATCTTACTCCCATCTGCTGAAAGTAGAAAAGAAGTAGATGAATAAAGTCCAGTTTTAAGAAACTAAGGCATAAATCCAGGAGAGATATGGTGATGGCTTGGACCAGGGAAGTAGCAGCCAAGATGCCAGGATGTAGTCAGCTTCTGGATGTATTCTGAAGATGAAATCAACAGGAATTCCATAGGGAACGGATATAGGATGTGAGAAAAAAAGAATACTCAAAAGTGATTCTAAAGCTTTTAGCATGAGGATAAGTAAGACTAGCTGCTGCTGCTGCTGCTGCTGCTAAGTCATGTCAGTTGTGTTCGACTCTGTGCGACCCCATAGACGGCAGCCCACCAGGCTCCCCCATCCCTGGGATTCTCCAGGCAAGAACATTGGAGTGGGTTGCCATTTCCTTCTCCGATGCATGAAAGTGAAAAGTGAAAGTGAAGTCGCTCAGTCATGCCTGATGCTTAGCAACCCCATGGACTGCAGCCTACCAGGCTCCTCCGTCCATGGGATTTTCCAGGCAAGAGTACTGGAGTGGGATGCCATTGCCTTCTCCAAAGTAAGACTAGAGTTATCCCCTAAGAAGTAAAATGGGGAAGGCAGAGGGGTGGATCAGGTTGGTCAGGGAGAGGAAAATTCAGAAATGTAGTTTAGGGCATGTTAACTTTGAGTTCTCTTTGAGATATCAAAGTCAACATGTCAAATAAGCAGTGGGACACATAAGTCTTTTGGAAACTATGATTATTTACATGACATTTAAAGCCACGAGACTCAGTGAATCACAGGAGGGTGATGAAGATAGAGGGAAAAAAGAGAATCAGGGACTGGATCAGGGACACCCATAAGTGATGGACTTTGGAAAGGCAGAGTAAAGAGAAAAGTGATGTGGAGGAGAGAATAGAAGATCATGTCCTGTCCTGGAATCCAAGAGAGGGAGGTATCTCAAGGGAAACGCAATCAGGCACTATGTCCAATACTGCAATGTGTTCAGCTAAGACAAAGACAGAGTGGACCATTGGACAATGTGGTGGTTCCTGTATTCCTATCAAGAACAGGTAAACGGTGAGAGTGAAAACTTGACTAAAAGAGAATGGGTGGAGGAAAATGGACATAGAATATAACACACTTGGTAAGTAATTTTGAAAAAGGGAGGACTGAAATGGAGAAGTAGTTGGTGAAGGAAGAAAAAAATGTAATCTAGGAGCAATAATAAAATGTTTGCATCATCATACAGTAAGAAGCTAAAATTTCTGGTGTAGGAGAAAGAAAAAATTGCTGAAGTGGAGTCTTGTGTAGGTAAGAAGGAATAGGGTCTAGTGCACAGTTGCATAGATTGTTTTAGGTAGAAGCAGAGGTAGCTGATTTAAGGTAACAGCTGGGAAGTCAGAATATGTGGGTGCAGAACTTGGTGGAGGAATGCATTTAGTGAGGAAAGTCTTTAAGGAAAAAATTTGTTTCAATTTTATCAGGAAACAATGTTGTTGACTAAGAGTGAACATGAAGTAGGAAGTATTGGTGGTTTGAGAAGAAAAGAAAGGGCATGAAATCCAAGCCCAGGAAATTGGGATATGAGCGGCCTAAGGAACAGTGGTATGATTGCTGGGCGACGTCAAGGGCCCACTTGAGTCTCGTGCTTGTGGCCAGCTACATGGGTGCGCACATGGAGTAAGGGGAGAGTTGGATATAACTGCTGCTGCTAAGTCGCTTCAGTCGTGTCTGACTCTGTGCGACCCCATAGACGGCAGCCCACCAGGCTCCCCCGTCCCTGGGGTTCTCCAGGCAAGAACACTGGAGTGGGTTGCCATTTCCTTCTCCAATGCATGAAAGTGAAAAGTGAAAGTGAAGTCGCTCAGTCATGCCCGATGCTTAGCAACCCCATGGACTGCAACCCACCAGGCTCCTCCATCCATGGGATTTTCCAGGCAAGAGTACTGGAGTGGGTGGATATAACTAGGAGGGGATTTCACCAGAAAATTAAAAAAGGAGGGAAGGAGAGCTTGTTAAGTGCGTATGTAAGGAGTGATTATTATGAGTGACCAGAGAATTTATTTAATAAAAGGAAAGAAGACATTAAGAACAGTGAAGTGTGATAAGATCACTGAGTTGGGGTTTAGTTGGGTTAAAATACTGTTAAAGCTGGGGTTCTATCCAAGGAAACATGTCTTGATCAATATTGGAAGTTTCTCTTCTATTTAATTCTCCCCCATTATCTCAATTATCCCTTTCTCAAATATCCTTCTAGCATATTTGCTTACAGCAGGAATCTGAAAAATATTCTAACCCTTGCCTTGTGCTTCCTATGACTTACTAAAAAATTACAACATTATAAAATAAGTATTTCTCAAAGGGAAATACTTAAAACCAGACAGAATATAATCCCTTGAAAGTACCCTGAGCTGAGAAGTGATGGCACATATGTAACTGAGCAGAGCCCCTGGGCCTTCCAAGACGGTCCTCTCCCACCCCATGTCCTTCACCTGCCTTCTGTCTGTGGAAAAACTCCAACCAAAGAATAAATTTAATTAGAGAAGTAAGAAAATACAGAAAGAAAGGAAAACAGTCAAAAAATACAAAGTAATGACACTTTAGCCATTAAACAAAGTCAAAGAAGGACCTTTAGATCCTTCTCAAGTGCTATGGACAATTTTCTGAGCCCTACCCTTTGAGATGTTTTGCAGATACTGAAAGCCCCACCAGGTGGAAAACATTGATTGTATATTGACCACAAGCGTATAGAGCCCAGGTGAGTTGGAACCAGAAAGACTAGCTAACCAAAGATTTATGCCTCAGGTCACAGCGAGACATGATGGCTACTTGGAACCATATGATCAAAACAATCATCTCTGAAAGTAGATTACTCTGTCCCCAACAGGTAACCCTTTCTTTTTTCCCTTTATAATCTCTGAGCAAAATTCTGGGGAGATGGGGAGTTGGTTCTTTGCAACAAGAGTTATTCAGGAAAAGATGGAGACAAATAAACGTCAAGTTCTGAAATGGATAAGGTTTAAGAGTCCACCTTCTCCACAAGACTGACAGTTTCCTCAATAGTTATCTTTTCTTTTATCCAACACTTGTGTCTCAGTGTTGGATTCTTGAAGCTAAGTTGGTAACACTGGGTTTGCCAGTGTACAGTTAGCATTTTCCTCGGAACATCTAGTGCCAAGCATTGCCCATGACACTGAGTGTTAGTGGAACTGAACTTGAATCACTGTTTCAATTCAAATCATCAATTATCCCCCCAAAATAATCAATTATGCCCTTAAAGCGCCCACGCTGCTGGTCAGGAAAAGATGGAGACAAATAAACATCAGATTGTGAAATGGATGGATAAAGGTTAAGAGTTCCACAGGTAACAATAATAATCCAAAGTTTTTAATAACAAAAGAATAAAAGCAAACACAAATAAAATCTAAATTCTACCTTAATATTATAATAACTGCAGATTTGAGGCTAGATAGTGATACTCTCATTTATAATGCTTACAAGCCTATGTGATAGCTATGAGACTATCTATATGTGACCCCCACGAGGCAGGGGTGAAATTTGCTTTATAGGGCCACCCAAGGTCAGCCCGAAGGAAGTCTTCTATGTCTGTGCTGTGCTGTGCTCAGTCATGTCCGACTCTTTGTGACCCCATGGTCTGTAGCCCACCAGGCTCCTCTGTCCATGGGATTCTCCAGGCAAGAATCCTGGAGTGGGATGCCATTTTCTCTTCTAGGGGTCTTCTTGACCCAGTGATCAAACCTTATCTATCAAGACTCCTACTTTGCAAGTGGATTCTTTACCACTGAGCCACCCGGGAAGCCCCATCTGTGTCTCAGTTCAGTCGCTCAGTCATGTCCGACTCTCTGCGACCCCATGAATTGCAGCACACCAGGCCTCCCTGTCCATCACCAACTCCCTGAGTTCACTCAGACTCATGTCCATCGAGTCAGCAATGCCATCCAGCCATCTCATCCTCTGTCGTCCCCTTCTCCTCCTGCCCCCAATCCCTCCCAGCATCAGAGTCTTTTCCAATGAGTCAACTCTTCGCATGAGGTGGCCAAAGTACTGGAGTTTCAGCTTTAGCATCATTCCTTCCAAAGAAATCCCAGGGCTGATATCCTTCAGAATGGACTGGTTGGATCTCCTTGCNCCTCCTGCCCCCAATCCCTCCCAGCATCAGAGTCTTTTCCAATGAGTCAACTCTTCGCATGAGGTGGCCAAAGTACTGGAGTTTCAGCTTTAGCATCATTCCTTCCAAAGAAATCCCAGGGCTGATATCCTTCAGAATGGACTGGTTGGATCTCCTTGCAGCCCAAGGGACTCTCAAGAGTCTTCTCCAACACCATAGTTCAAAAGCATCAGTTCTTCGGTGCTCAGCTTTCTTCACAGTCCAACTCTCACATCCATACATGACTACTGGAAAAACCATAGCCTTGACTAGATGGACCTTTGTTAGCAAAGTAATGAATGTCTCTGCTTTTCAATATGCTATCTAGGTTGGTCATAACTTTTCTTCCAAGGAGTAAGGGTCTTTTAATTTCATGGCTGCAATCACCATCTGCAGTGATTTTGGAGCCCTGAAAAATAAAGTCTGACACTGTTTCCACTGTTTCCCCATCTATTTCCCATGAAGTGATGGGACCAGATGCCATGATTGTTGTTTTCTGAATGTTGAGCTTTAAGCCAACTTTTTCACTCTCCTCTTTCACTTTCATCAAGTGGCTTTTTAGTTCCTTTCCACTTTCTGCCATAAGAGTGGTATCATCTGCATATCTGAGATTATTGATATTTCTCCCGGCAATCTTGATTCCAGCTTGTGCTTCTTCCAGCCCAGTGTTTCTCATGATATACTCTGCAGAGAAGTTAAATAAGCAAGGTGACAATATACAGCCTTGACGTACTTCTTTTCCTATTTGGAACTAGTCTGTTGTTCCATGTCCAATTCTAACTGTTGCTTCCTGACCTGCATATAGGTTTCTTAAGAGGCAGGTCAGGTGGTCTGGTATTCCCATCTCTTTCAGAATTTTCCACAGTTGATTGTGATCCACACAGTCAAAGGCTTTGGCATAGTCAAGAAAGCAAAAATAGATGTTTTTCTGGAACTCTCTTGCTTTTTCCATGATCCAGAGGAAGTTGGCACTTTGATCTCTGGTTCCTCTGCCTTTTCTAAAACCAGCTTGAACATCTGGAAGTTCATGGTTCATGTACTGCTGAAGCCTGGCTTGGAGAACTTTGAGCATTACTTTATTAGCGTGTGAGATGAGTGCAATTGTGCGGTAGTTTGAGCATTCTTTGGCATTGCCTTTCTTTGGGATTGGAATGAAAACTGACCTTTTCCAGTTCTGTGGCCATTGCTGAGTTTCCCAAATTTGCTGGCATATTGAGTGCAGCACTTTCATAGCATCATCTTTCAGGATTTGAAATAGCTCAGCTGGAATTCCATCACCTCCACTAGCTTTGTTCATAGTGATGCTTTCTAACTGCCACCTAAATGCCTGCTTCTGTTTCATGGCCTGTCAGGCTCACAGTACAACCCTAGCCAAGTCTTGAAAGAAGGAAGTAATATCCTATTCAGGCCATTCTAAACTGAACTCAGTTAATGTTACCTGAGAAAGCAGCTATTTCAGAGGCTTCATTGTAACGGAAAAGGCAATGGTACCCCACTCCAGTACTCTTGCCTGGAAAATCCCATGGATGGAGGAGCCTGGAAGGCTGCAGTCCATGGGGTGGCAAAGAGTCAGACTCGACTGAGCGACTTCCCTTTCACTTTTCACTTTCATGCACTGGAGAAGGAAATGGCAACCCACTCCAGTGTTCTTGCCTGGAGAACCCCAGGGATGGGGCAGCCTGGTGGGCTGCCGTCTAAGGGGCTGCACAGAGTCGGACACGACTGAAGCGACTCAGCAGCAGCAGCAGCAGCAGCAGCATTGCAAAGGATGGGACTATCATCATGCCTGTGCCTTCTCGAGGTTTCACATTCCTGTCCCATGGTAGTGAGTACAAGGGAATGCCTAGAAGAGATGGGCTCTAGGAAAGACGTAAGAGGATTCTGGAACTGTCGATAGAAAGGGAGAAAGGAAGCTTTATAAAGGAGGTTAGTTCACCCTAAGGGAAGGAGAGTTGTAATTAAATTGACTTTCTTTTTTCTTTACACACAGCCCTGTGAAAGTGCTAATAAAACGGAGGGAGGCAAAGGCAAGAGCTTGAATATTTAATTCAGATGCTGGCAAACCAGTCCTTACTAATCAAACTAGATGTGTATATGTATGCGTTGGTCTAATCTAATGCAAGTTTAAAATAGAACCTGTTTTCAAACAGGTCATTCTGAATAAGAAATAGATAACCAAAGTAGATACAAGTTTAATGTGAAACAGTTTTATTAGTTTCCAAATCAAGAATTAATATGATTAAAATATGCTCTGCTAGAAAGTGTTTTGATACTGAGGATAAATTATTTCTTCCAGAAAGCCCATATGCCATAAATAGCATTTTCTGAGGAACCAACTGATTTAAATAGAAGAGATATTTTATCTCACAGACAAGGATTTCATTTCCAAGAACAGGGCACCTAAAGTGGTTATATTAGCTTTCTTTTATATCATCTCCTACCCTTTCTTCTGGTCTCAAAGGAAATAAAAAAAAAATTCTCAAATATTCCCTCTTTTGTCTCTTGTAGGACTTCAATTTATTTTATTATTTTTTTCTTTCTTCACTTTCTCTCTACTGACTTTATATACTTACTGTATGAAGGTGTTGAGGTTTCTCTAATCCTAGCTTAAATCGAATTACCCTTAACAATACTTTACCCTTCAAGATAAAACATGTTATCTCTCTTTAGCTTCACTGATAAATACCTTAAAATCTAAAATTACTCTTCAGCTTTCTCTTTTTCCACTTAGTCCTCAGTTAAAGCTCATGTCTCTTTACATCTACTAAACTTCTCTCAAAATCCATCTATGACCTAATAACAGGTCAGCTCCTACCCTATTCTCTTATTAACATCTTTATGGGTTGCTCTTGGTAGTCAATTTACCTGCTTTATTTCCTATGACCCTGTTATTAAACTAACTCTAATTTATCCCATTACTTTCCCACAATCAATTAATATCCTTTCTAAACTTGTGTTATTCTACCATTCCAGCCACTTTTATTTTACCACTCCATTCCACTTTTATTCCCTACTGATCATTTACGTGTGACCTAATTCTTGCCACAGCTTCAGACACATCCATATATTCAGCTTTACCTTCTAAACTGATATTTGGATATAAAATTTTTACCATCTTCCAGATCATCTCTGCGTGGTAGTACAAATTAGTAAGTAAATGCATAACATCAAAACCCAAACTCATTATCCTTACTTTTCCTGCCACTGGGGAAATAAATACAACACCCTCATGTTTCAATCAGGTTGGATTATTTACCATTCTCTTCAATTTCCCTATATAATGTCTTCACTATGTCTTCATAATATTTGCATGCCTAACCTTTGTGTTTAGAATAAACAACTTTATATTTTTATTTATTTATATCTAGATCACTCTTAAAGAAATAATTTAACTATCATGAAGGTGAAGGTGAAGTCGCTCAGTCGTGTCCAACTCTTTGCGACCCCGTGGACTGTAATGTACTAGGCTTCTCTGTCCATGGGATTCTCCAGGCAAGAATACTGGAGTGGATTGCCATTTCCTTCTCCAGGGGATCTTCCCGACCCAGGGATTGAACCCGAGTCTCCCGCATTGGAGGCAGACGCTTTAACCTCTGAGCCACCAGGGAAGCCCTAACTATCATATCCCCTTAAAATAATTTTCTCTGGGCTCTGAGCTCCTCGTGGACAGAAATTGTGACTTTGGCTTATTGCGAATCTCAGGTTGTAACACAGCGCCTCACACTAGATAGGTACTCATATACCTGTCCCATTCACTTTCCCACCTTTCTTCATTTTTCATTTTGATGTTTATAATATTTTGAGTCCTATCTATACAAGCACATTTCCATGCTACATTCCATGAGGTATAAACTACATGCCTTCGTTACATCTCAGTCCCTTCCATGGACTGTTCTTGGTGGGTGTATGCGGTACTGTGCTTAGTCGCTCAGTTGTGTCAGAGTCTTTGCAACTCCATGGACTCTAACCTGCCAGGCTGTTCTGTCCATGGGAATTTTCTAGGCAAGAATACTGGAGTGGGTTACCATGCCCTCCTCAAGGGGATCTTCCCAACTCAAGGGTTGAATCCAGGTCTCCCACAATGCAGGTGGGTTTTTACTGTCTGAGCCTCCAGGGAAGGCCTGGTAGGTGTATGGTACTTCATAAATGTTGTATGTAGAAGTGACACACTTTAATCTCTTTTTTTTTCCCCTTAAGATATTGAAGTAGTAGGATGCATCCTGTGCCCAGGAGGTGAAAAAAAAGGAAGGCCAGGGCATGAGATGATGTTCTAGTAGGGGTCAACAGACCACATGTATAGTCTGTTTTTTAGCTAGGAGGAATGGAGTTGCAAGGTAGTACATGACCATCCGTATCATTCATGGGCAGAGAGTAGAGTCACATACCTCATCAAAGGGTGTAAGGAGAATGCTAAGAAACAGAGCATCTCCATAGCTCTGTTATTAGTTTTCTTGGGTGCTTTGTCAAGACTCCTGAGAAAACTGAACACTGTATATGATACGCCACTGTAACATGAACACTAAAAGAAAATGCTTCACAAAATTTACCCCCCTACACACACACACACACACACACACACACACGCACACACACACACTCAACATCAGTATACCTGGTATATGCCATTTGCATATGTTTACACTAGAGGTAAACTGTGTTACTGCTATGAAAGACTGAACCCTGTCAGTCAGTATTCTAGTCTTGCCTCTGATTCTAATTATGTGGCTCTGGGAAATTTTACTTAATCTCTCAGCCACAACTGTTTGTCTTTAAATAGTGAGATAGGTAAATGCTAAAAACCTGAGTTCCTAAAAAATTTTTACGTAACTCTGACATAGCACAACCACCACTCTACAAAAAAAAGAAAAGATGATGAGTAAGAGAGAAACTCCTGATGCACCTGCCACCTCCACCATCAGCATGACACACATACATACAGATACACTGCACTCTCAAAAGAAGAAGGAATCAGATATTTAAAAATGATCTGACAAAAACAATTTTTAAATATATTAAAATTCCATTATAAATCCATCTAAATGATGACTGGGACTTTTAAATTGTTTTCTTCCTGTTAATTTGATAATAATAACGAGAGAATTTAGGGGAAAGCATGAGAAGCAGCAGAAAAGCAAGGCTGTGGCATGCAATTTCTAGCTCCTGAGTCATTCCACTCTTCAGCGCAGCTAATGTCACATGATGAAAAATAATTTTAAATATGAGCATCTTATACAACATCAACTATTTTAAATGGCCACAGGCCTATCCTCACAAATCTACCACAATCCAAGGAAAATTCATTTTCTTAGTAATTAATTTGTTTTCAGTGTCCTCCTCACATCCACACTGGAGGAGGGGCAGGCTCTGTACCATCATTCCAAGTCTACTAAACACATTACATAAATCTTTCACTCATGTGGGAGAAATGACTTACATATTTTTCCTAAATGGGAAAAAAAAGCATAAATAACCCATATCATCATTACTGGCAAGAATTGCTCAGAAGGCCTTTGGGCTCAGGATGTGGACGTGCCTCGGAGGCTGCTATCAAAAGGCTCAGCCCTGGGCTTTGGAAAAGCCTGCTGCCATGTTAATCTGCTTCATTACATTTCTACAATTTGTTCACCACATTAAGGAGCAGTATTTCCCTCTTGAAAGGAAGATCCATCCTTCACTTTGAAAGCTTTACCATCAAAAGATACACAAACATAGCCACGGAAATAGATCAGAAAGCCAAATAAATACTAAAATACAGCATGCTAAAGTCAGAGCTCATTTCAGGCTAGGAAGATTTAAAGATACAGAATAGCTAGAATTACAGCTTTTGAATCTCCTAGATCAAAATCCAAGCTCACAAAGCACACATTTTAAATGTTACCATTAACATAAATAACAATTCATTGGTAGGTCAAGACAGAATCATGCTGGCTTACCTGAAATAAAGGGAATTGTAAGTCATAGCTCAGAATCCACATATGTGTTAAATATAATATTCTCCAATGCAGTTATTCAGAATTTCGGCTACAGTAGAAACTAAAATCTCACACGTGTTCCATCCTCACTGAAGAAGAAAAAACAAAAAGGACAACTGCAGCATCCTCTCTGTTTCTGCCTTAGCTTTCTGTTCTGACATATACTCGATGGTACCCACTGTCTGTTAGAAAGCAGCATGCTAAACTGAAAAAAAAAAAAAAAAATGTAAGGCCGCATCTTACATGTCAGCTCCATCTCCTGGCCAAAAGGGGAATGATTTTCATCAAAGATCCCTTGGCAATGCCACATCTAGCAAGTTGGATGTGGTGTATAGCCCATAATTCCACTGTATTTGAAACTGACTACCTTAATTAATTGCAAAGTAAAAATTTAAGAAGCATTAGAGTATGAATTTTTAAAATTTGTGGTCCATTTTGGGATTTAGCTCAATTTTCTTACATTGTATTTAAACTAACTGAAACCTTGTCATAGCACTATTAAAATTTTACTGCTTACCTTAACTTTATTTGCCATAGCAAAAATAATATGTATCTCCTACAAAATAATTTTAGATGTCAAATTGATTTTTATTGAACACTTCTTTGTGGAGATGTCATATAAGTTTTTGTTACTAGAGAAATTCTGCATTACGTTATTTTGTTAATGTATTTAAAAGATGTTAAAAGATTAAAGTGAAAGTTAATGAAGGGCAAGGGCTTCCCAAGTGGCTCAATGGTAAAGAATCTGCCTGCCAATGCAGGGGTCACAGGTTTGGTCTCTGAATCAGGAAGGTCACCTAGAGAAGGAAACCCACTCCCTGGAAAATTCTATGGACAGAGGAGCCTGGGGTGCTTCAGCCCATGGGGTAGCAAAGTCATACATGACTGAGTGACAGCATGCAAATGAACATGCAGAACAAGGAAATTAATAAACAACAAACTAGAAAGCCTTTAGTCAACTAAGCTTTTCAAGATATTTCAAAATTTACAAATATAAAAGTATATGCTACATGAATTTAATAATGGTGGTATCCTATAGTGTGTAGTTATATCTTATTAGAAGCATAAGAGAAAAATTATATTATTATGTTAATGCATTTAGTAAATAACACCAGTTATACTGAGCACGGAGAAGGCAATGGCACCCCACTCCAGTACTCTTGCCTGGAACATCCCATGGATGGAGGAGCCTGGTGGGCTGCAGTCCATGGGGTCTCACAGAGTCGGACATGACTGAAGAGACTTAGCAGCAGCACCATACTGAGCATATTACATGCTCAATATGTATTTATTTTTTCTATGTTTACTGTGAAGTTCTGTTTAATTGTTAAAGTTTGAAATAAGCATATGGATTGTCCTTCTTCAACATTTTCACAATACTTTGTAAATCTGAAGACAGACAGATGTATGGACTGAAGTCTTCCCTACTAGTGTTTTGATTATTCCACAGTTTTGTCTTTTTAGCTACTGCAGAAACAATGTGACGCTGTCCGTGGTACTGAAAATCAATTTCGGAACTCAAAGGTTCTAGGTTTTCATTGAAAGTAACCAGAAAGAAAAACACCAATACAGTATACTAATAAATATATATGGAATTTAGAAACATGGTAATGATAACCCTGTATGCGAGACAACAAAAGAGACACAGATGAATAGAATGGACTTTTGGACTCTGAGGGAGAGGGAGAGGGTGGGAGGATTTGGGAGAATGGCACTGAAACATGTATACTATCATGTAAGAAATGAATCGCCAGTCTATGCATTGCCGGTGGATTATTTCCCAACTGAGCTATCAGGGAAGCCCTCTAGCTTTTAAACTGTTCTGAAATGTTGTCTTTGTAATATTTCCTGTAAATTTTATTTTTAAAAGTGCTATATAATCAAGAATAATTTACAAAGATAAAAATAATTATTAATGTTTTATCCACAGAATATATAGTATACATACTGACCAGAAGTCATGATTAAGATAAATATATTCAATAAAAATATGTCATGCTTCTGTGGATCCTCTATATAATACTTCATTTTATTCTTGATGAGGTTATATTATACAGACTGTTCCAGCATTAGTTCCCACACTGAACAGATTAAAAATATTTCCTGTAAATTTTATTTTTAAAAGTGCTATATAATCAAGAATAATTTACAAAGATAAAAATAATTATTAATGTTTTATCCACAGAATATATAGTATACATACTGACCAGAAGTCATGATTAAGATAAATATATTCAATAAAAATATGTCATGCTTCTGTGGATCCTCTATATAATACTTCATTTTATTCTTGATGAGGTTATATTATACAGACTGTTCCAGCATTAGTTCCCACACTGAACAGATTAAGGTACTTAAGCTTGCTCTTCAGTAAATTCAGAGTTAATTAATAAACAAGTCAGAAGAACAAATCTGTTTCTTTAAACTTTACCTTACTTCTGTTTCTATAATATCATTAAGATATATTTGTATGGTTTTTAAAATTGCAAAAATAAACAACTTAAATGACTTGGCAGATCAAATTATTTAAATATGCACAAACTCTTTCCGTGCATAAGCTTCTGGCAAAAATAGGATACTGCTATAAACCCTCAGGGCACATCACTTCAGTTCAGTCGCTCAGTAGTGTCTGATTTTTGCAACCCCATGGACTGCAGCACACCAGGCTTCCATGTCCATCACCAACTCCCAGAGCTTGCTCAAACTCATGCCCACTGAGTCGCTAATGCCAGCCTACATCTCATCCTCTGTTGTCCCCTTCTCCTCCTGCCTTAAATCTTTCACAGCATCAGGGTCTTTTCAAATGAGTCAGCTCTTCCCATCAGGTGGCCAAAGTACTGGAGTTTCAGCTTCAACAACAGTCCTTCCAATGAACACCTAGGACTGATCTCCTTTAGGGTGGACTGGTTAAATCTCCTTGCTGTCCAAGGGGCTTTCAAGAGTCTTCTCCAACACCACAGTTCAAAAGCATCAATTCTTCTGTGCTCAGCTTTCTTTATAGTCCAACTCTCATATCCATACATGACCACAGGAAAAACCATAGCCTTGACTAGACAGACCTTTCTTGGGAAAGCAATGTCTCTGCTTTTTAATATGCTGTCTAGGTTGATCATAACTTTCCTTCCAAGGAGTAAGTGTCTTTTAATTTCATGGCTGCAGTCACCATCTGCTGCAGTGATTTTGGAGCCCAAAATAATAAACTCTGTCACCCGTTCCACTGTTTTCTCCATCTATCTGCCATGAAGTGATGGAACCAGATGCCATGATCTTCATTTTCTGAATGTTGAGCTTTAAGCCAACTTTTTCACTCTCCTCTTTCACTTTCATCAAGAGGCTCTTTAGTTCCTCTTCACTTTCTGCCATAAGGGTGGTGTCATCTGTATATCTGAGGTTATTGATATTTCTCCCAGAAATCTTGATTCTAACTTGTGCTTCTTCCAGCCCAGTGTTTCTCATGATGTACTCTGCATAGAAGTCAAATAAGCAGGGTGACAATATACAGCCTTGACATACTTCTTTTCTTATTTGGAACCAGTCTGTTGTTCCATGTCCAGTTCTAACTGTTGCTTGCTGACCTGCATACAGATTTCTCAAGAGGCAGGTCAGGTGATCTGGTATTCCCATCTCTTACAGAATTTTCCACAGTTTATTGTGATCCACACAGTCAAAGGCTTTGGCATAGTCAATAAGCAGAAATAGATGTTTTCCTGGAACTCTCTTGCTTTTTTGATGATCCAGCGGAAATTGGCAATTTGATCTCTGGTTCCTCTGACTTTTCTAAAACCAGCCTGAACATCTGGAAGTTCATGATTCATGTATTGTTGAAGCTTGGCTTGGAGAATTTTGAGCATTACTTTACTAGCATGTGAGATGAGTGCAATTGTGCACTAGTTTGAGCATTGCCTTTCTTAGGGAATTGGAATGAAAATTGGCCTTTTCCAGTCCTGTGGCCACTGCTGAGTTTCCCAAATTTGCTGATATATTGAGTGCAGCACTTTCACAGCATCATCTTTTAGGATTTGAAAGAGCTCAAGTGGAATTCCATCACCTCCACTAGCTTTGTTTGTAGTGATGCTTCCTAAGGCCCACTTGACTTTGCATTCCAGGATATCTGGCTCTAGGTGAGTGATCACACCATCATTATTATCTGGGTTGTGAAGATCTTTTTTGTACAGTTCTTCTGTGTATTCTTGCCACCTCTCCTTAATATCTTCTGCTTCTGTTAGGTCCATGCCATTTCTGTCCTTTATTGAGCCCATCTTTGCATAAAAATTTCCCTTGGTATCTCTAATTTTCTTGAAGAGATCTCTAGTCTTTCCCAATCTATTGTTTTCCTCTATTTCTTTGCACTGATCACTGAGGAAGCCTTTCCTATCTCTCCTTGCTGTTCTTTGGAACTCTGCATTCAAATGGATATATCTTTCCTTTTTTCCTTTTCTTTTGGCTTCTCTTCTTTTCACAGCTATTTGTAAGGCCTCCTCAGACAGCCATTTTGCTTTTTTGCATTTATTTTTCTTGAGGATGGCCTTGATCCCTGTCTCCTTTAAATGTCACGAATCTCCATCCATAGTTCATCAGGCACTCTGTCTATGAGATCTAGCCCTTAAATCTATTTCTCACTTCCACTATATAATCGTCAGGGATTTGATTTAGATCTTACCTGAATGGTCAGTGGTTTTCCCGACTTTCTTCAATTTAAGTCTGAATTTGGCAATAAGGAGTTCATAATCTGAGCCACAGTCAGCTCCTGGTCTTGTTTTTGCTGATTGTATAGAGCTTCTTCATCTTTGGCTGCAAAGTATATAATCAATCTGATTTCGTTGTTGGCCATCTGGTGATGTCCATGTGTAGAATCTTCTCTTGTGTTGTTGGAAGAGGGTGTTTGCTATGACCAGTGCGATCTCTTGGCAAAACTCTATTAGCCTTTGCCCTGCTTCATTCTGTACTTTAAGGCCAAAATTGCCTGTTACTCCAAGTGTTTCTTGACTTCCTACTTTTGCATTCCAGTCCCCTGTAATGAAAAGGACATCTTTTTGGGGTGTTAGTTCTCGAACGTCTTGTAGGCCTTCATAGAACCATTCAGCTTCAGCTTGTTCAGCATTACTGGTTGGGACATAGACTTGGATTACCATGATATTGAATGGTTTGCCTTGGAAATAAACAGAGATCATTCTGTCGCTTTTGAGATTGCATCCAAATACTGCATTTTGGACTCTTTTGTTGACCATGATGGCTACTCCATTTCTTCTAAGGGATTCTTGCCCACAGTAGTAGACATAATGGTCATCTGAATTAAATTCACCCATTCCAGTCCATTTTAGTTTGCTGATGCCTAAAATGTCAATGTTCACTCTTGCCATCTCCTGTTTGATCACTTCCAATTTGCCTTGATTCATGGAGCTAATATTCCAGGTTCCTATAAAATATTGCTCTTTATAGCATCGGACCTTACTTCCATCACCAGGCACATCCACAACTGGGTGTAGTTTTTGCTTTGGCTCTGTCTCTTCATTCTTTCTGGAGTTATTTCTCCACTGATCTCCAGTAGGCACCTACCAACCTTGGGAGTTCATCTTTCAGTGTCCTATCTTTTTGCCTTTTCATACTGTTCTTGAAGTTCTCAAGGCAGGAATACTGAAGTGGTTTGCCATTCCTTTCTCCAGTGGACCCCATTCTGTCAGACCTCTCCACCTGACCTGTCTGTCTTGGGTGGCCCTACACAGCATGGCTTATAATTTCATTGAGTTAGACAAGGCTGTGGTCCATGTGTTTAGATTGGTTAGTTTTTGTGACTGTGGTTTTCAGTGTCTGCCCTCTTGATGGAGAAGGATAAGAGGCTTATGGAAGCTTCCTGATGGGATAGACTGACTGAGGGGGATACTGGGTCTTGTTCTGATGGGCGGGGCCATGCTCAGTAAATATTTAATCCAATTTTCTGTTGATGGGTGGAGCTGTGTTCCCTCCCTGCTATTTATCTGGGGCCAAACTATAATGGAGGTAATGAAGATAATGGTGACCTCCCTCAAAAGATCCCAAGCATGTACTGCTACAGTCAGTGCCCCCAACCCTGCAGCAGGCCACCACCGACCCACGCCTTCACCAGAGACTCCCAGACACCCACAGGCAAGACTCCTGTAGGTTCACTGTTTCTTTTTCCAGGGTCCTGGTGCACAAGGTTCTGTGTGTCCTCCAAGAGTCTATTTCCCAGTCCTATGTAAGTTCTGGCAACTCTATGGTGGGGCTAATGATGACCCCCTCCAAGAGGACTTATGCCATATCCACCCCCAGAGCCAACTATAATGGAGGTAATGAAGATAATGGTGACCTCCCTCAAAAGATCCCAAGCATGTACTGCTACAGTCAGTGCCCCCAACCCTGCAGCAGGCCACCACCGACCCACGCCTTCACCAGAGACTCCCAGACACCCACAGGCAAGACTCCTGTAGGTTCACTGTTTCTTTTTCCAGGGTCCTGGTGCACAAGGTTCTGTGTGTCCTCCAAGAGTCTATTTCCCAGTCCTATGTAAGTTCTGGCAACTCTATGGTGGGGCTAATGATGACCCCCTCCAAGAGGACTTATGCCATATCCACCCCCAGAGCCCCTCTCCCTGCGGTAGACCACTGCCGACTCTACCCGACTCTCAAATACAGTTCTGTCTCAGTCTCTGTGGGGTCCCTGGGCCCTAGTGTGCACAAGGTTTGTCTGAGCCCTCTGAGTGTCTCTGGTAGGAATAAGGTATGATTCTAAATGGAAATTCGCCCATCCTACCATCTTGCTCGGGCTTCTCCTTTGCACTTGGACGTGGGGTGTCTCCTCACAGCCGCTCCAGTGCCTACCATCTTACTGGGGTTTCTCTGACCTTGGATGTGGGGTATCTCCACACAGCCAGTCCAGCGAAGCGCAGCTGCTGCTCCTGAACATGGGGTATCTATCCACGGTTGCTCCAGCCAAGTGCAGGTGCCACTCGGGGCACATAAACTATGGTAATTTTTCAGCAAAGCACTCCTAATGGCCAAAAATATTGAACTCATAAGATTAGAACCTGGTATGTCACAAACATGAAATATCACTGAAGCTTCACTTGATCTTTAAAAGTATGGACATTTTATAATAATTTATATAACATTTAAATACTTCTCTTGAAACATTAATTATTTTCCCACTATTTTGAATATAAAATTTACCCTTTAGGAAGGTATATTTAACTTATCTTGGGATTTTACAGACCTCCAGGTAGCCACCATACGCTCCTGGGATCATAACATCCCAGTTTGAAAACCGTGAAATTATGTGACATAAAGCCAAAGAATGCTCCAACTACCGAACAATTGCACTCATCTCACATGCTAGTAAAGTAATGCTCAAAATTCTCCAAGCCAGACTTCAGCAATATGTGAACCGTGAACTCCCTGATGTTCAAGCTGGTTTTAGAAAAGGCAGAGGAACCAGAGATCAAATTGCCAACATCCGCTGGATCATGGAAAAAGCAAGAGAGTTCCAGAAAAACATCTATTTCTGCTTTCTTGACTATGCCAAAGCCTTTGACTGTGTGGATCACAGTAAACTGTGGAAAATTCTGAAAGAGATGGGAATACCAGACCACCTGACCTGCCTCTTGAGAAATCTGTATGCAGGTCAGGAAGCAACAGTTAGAACTGGACATGGAACAACAGACTGGTTCCAAATAGGAAAAGGAGTACGTCAAGGCTGTATATTGTCACCCTGCTTATTTAACTTATATGCAGAGTACATCATGAGAAATGCTGGACTGGAAGAAACACAAGCTGGAATCAAGATTGCTGGGAGAAATATCAATAACCTCAGATATGCAGATGACACCACCCTTATGGCAGAAAGTGAAGAGGAGCTAAAAAGCCTCTTGTTGAAAGTGAAAGAGGAGAGTGAAAAAGTTGGCTTAAAGCTCAACATTCAGAAAACGAAGATCATGGCATCTGGCCCCATCACTTCATGGGAAATAGATGGGGAAACAGTAGAAACAGTGTCAGACTTTGTTTTTTTGGGCTCCAAAATCACTGCAGATGGTGACTGCAGCCATGAAATTAAAAGGCGCTTACTCCTTGGAAGAAAAGTTATGACCAACCTAGATAGTATATTCAAAAGCAGAGACATTACTTTGCCGACTAAGGTCCGTCTAGTCAAGGCTATGGTTTTTCCTGTGGTCATGTATGGATGTGAGAGTTGGACTGTGAAGAAGGCTGAGCGCCGAAGAATTGATGCTTTTGAACTGTGGTGTTGGAGAAGACTCTTGAGAGTCCCTTGGACTGCAAGGAGATCCAACCAGTCCATTCTGAAGGAGATCAACCCTGGGATTTCTTTGGAAGGAATGATGCTAAAACTGAAGCTCCAGTACTTTGGGCACCTTATGCGAAGAGTTGACTCATTGGAAAAGACACTGATGCTGGGAGGGATTGGGAGCAGGAGGAGAGGGGGACGACCGAGGATGAGATGGCTGGATGGCATCACAGACTCAATGGACGTGAGTCTGAGTGAACTCCCGGAGTTGGTGATAGACAGGGAGGCCTGGTGTGCTGCGATTCATGGGGTCGCAAAGAGTCGGACACGACTGCGCGACTGAACTGAAAGTCAATTTATTTCAGCAAATAGGTAATTACTTGAAACCTTTTTTCATGTATTCCTTTCAAGCTTATCAATTCTATTTTGACTAATCACAAAAGTAGGAGTCCAGTATGAATAAGTGATACCTCATAAAATATATTTGCATTCTTCATTTTTAGCATGCTCTGTAAAAGTCACAGTGTAGTGTTGCCACAATCCTTTTTCCCTCTTGATATTCATGTCTTTTGCAATGTGAGTAGCATGAAGGGATGGGAAATTATTTTTTCATCTTTTCTCTGGGCTGAACTCACGATTTGGCAATAAAATGTAATGAAAGTGACATTGTTCCAGATTAGTCCTCAAAATTTTTTACGTACTTCTGCTTTCTCTCTCGGAGCTCTCTCTGACCACCACATGAACAAGTATGGGCCTGCCTAGTGGACATAAGACCACACGGAGCAGAGACCATTTCCTGGCTGTGAATTTCTAAGAACAGCTAGTGCTAAGCTGACCTGGAAGCTGTGATGCAAGTGAATGAGCAAATCCATTCTAAAATCAGCTGAGTCTAGCTAGGATCAACCAAACCAAAAAATTATGAATTAACTAAAGGTTTATTTGCATTAGATCCAATTTCTTCAAGTTCAATCCCATGGTAAATTTGTGATCATGATATTAAAAAGCATTTGAAACATTTGCTTATTTCTTTCTTTTTGAAATACTTTCTACCCTTGTTTTTTCTTGGCACCATTTTATAATGTGGTTCGTCTACCCACGGCTGCTGCTTCTCATTGTCCTTTACTGATTTCCTCCTCCATTTTCCTAGCTTGAATATTGACAGGCTTCAGAAAGCAATCGTTCACAACTCTCAAATTACTTACTCTTCTAGCTTGGACCTGTCTCCTAAACTCCAGACTTGCAGTATATTCAAATGACATTCATCATTTTCATGCCCTATTAATATGTCAAAATGAGGTTCTCCATCTTCAGTTAATAGCGATTCCATTGTTCCAGTTACTTAGACCAAAAGTTTGTATCACCTTTGATATTTCCTTTCATGTTTCACACTTATTAATATTAGTTTTTGAGTACTGTTAACTTCAAAATGTATCCAGAATCTAACTCACTACTGCACTAGTTTCTGTAGCCATAAGCTGGTTTCGTTTTTATTTTGTATTTATGCAGTTCTTCTTAACTGATGTCTTTCTCGACTTCTTTTGCCTTTGCTTTAATCTGTTCTTAACACAGGAACTAGGTGATCCTAGTAAACTATAAGTCCTATAATGTACTTTTCTCAAAATTTTCTAGTGGAGACAATTCTGCCTCAGATTAAAGCTAAAGCCTGTCTAATGCACTTTTCTTCTCTGTTTTCTAGTTACCTTTGCCTTTATTCACTCTACTTTAAGGCTTCTCTGGTAGCTCAGATGGTAAAGAATTTGCCTGCAATGTGGGAGACCGGGGTTCCATCCCTGGCTTGGGAAAAATCCCTGGAGAAGGGAATGGCCTCCCACCCCAGTATTCTTGCCTGGGGAATTTCAGGGACAGAGGAGCCTGGCGGGCTACGGTCCATAGGGTCACCTAGGTCATTCTGCTCCAACCTTTCCGGTCTCATTGCAGTTACTCAAACATAGCAGCATTCTCCTTCCTTGGGAAATTCCCAACTTTTGATCTCCTTGCCTGTAATACTCTTACCTGGGCTCCTCATATCTCGCTTCTTCTCTCATTCTGGGTCATGGCTCAGAGCCACTTCCTCAGTGCGGCCAGCTTTGACCCTGAACACTAGGCCCTAACCCCGCTCTTATGTTTTTATTTTTCCCTGAGGCTGATAGACCATACATTTTATTTACTGTTGCCTTTTCTAAGGAAAACATAAACTCCATGAAGGCAGAGTTGTTGGTTTCATTCACTGCTATAAACCTGGTTCATAAAACAGTACCTGGGGCATATTTAAAAACGGCCCAAATAATGAATGAACATCTTAGACACAGAATATCATTTTTATTAATACTTCATGGAAATATTATTATATTTATGTGTGAATTCATATGTTCTTATGGATATGTCTGTCACGGAGTGTGAAAAATGAGGTAAATAGCATGGTCCTTAATTAAACAATCATCCTAGATCTAAACAGAAAGTTTGACATAGTGTGCGTATTCAATAAATACATTGAGCAAATTACATACATTTTGAAATTAGATCACTAAGATTTTGAGTTATTTTCAATGACATTATGAAAAACTTTTGCTAAAATATCACTGAACAACTCATTTCATATTAACATGCTTTGAAAGTGACAGTGAAAGTCGTTCAGTCGTGTCCGACACTTTGCAATCCCATGGACTGTAGAGTCCATGGATTTCTCCAGGCCAGAACACTAGAGTGGGTAGCCATTCCCTTCTCCAGGGGATCTTTCCAACCCAGGGATCAAACCTGGGTCTCCCACACTGCAGGCAGATGCTTTATTAGCTGAGCCAGCAGGAGAGCTTTACCAGACTTTGAAGGAGACTTTGAATAGATTCTGAAAAGACCATTATAATTGCTTTTTGTTTGTTAAAACATGTTTATTCTCACGAGCACAGGAGGAGAAGGGGATGATAGAGGATGAGATGGTTGGATGGCATCACCAACTCAATGGACACGGTGAACTCTGGGAGTTGGTGATGGACAAGGAGGCCTGGCGTGCTGTGGTTCATGAGGTTACAAAGAATCGGACAGGACTGAGCGACTGAACTGAACTGAGAATAGTTTTAACTGCTTAAAAATAATTATAAAAATATTAGCAATGCTTCCCATGATGTGTGTGTATCTATATCTGAGAGAATATATATATATCGATATACAATATATATACTCATAAAACTTGAGTTGACATTCATTTGGCTAAAACAAGCCAATGACACATAATTTCTTAATGATTTATCTCTCTGGCACTATTTTAATCATAAAATCTACAGTTTTATTTTGGCAGATCAATTTTCAAAATTACTTTAAATTTTAGGGATAAAAGCAAGTTAGAGGTTAATTTTATGTACCAGTTTAACTGGTCAAGAGGAACCCAGATTGAACATTATTTATGGGTGTATCAATTAGGGTTCTGGATGAAATTAGCACTTGAATTGGTGGACTCAGGAAAGTGGACTGTCCACCTCAGAGTGGGTGGGCAACATTCAGTCCATTGAGACTCTAAATAGAACAAAAAGCAAGGGAAGAAGGCATTTCTCCCTTAAAAAAAAAAAGCCTCCCTGCTTCGGCTAAGGGCTTGTCACATGTTTTTCTGCTCTCAACTGAGATTTTCACTTTGGGCTCCTTTGGTTCTTAAGCTTTAGGACTCAGATTGAAGTATTTCACTAGTTTTTCTGGGTTTCCAGCTTTATATCTGTGTATAATATTGTTTACTTTATATATACACTTACATATATAATAAATTGGATATAAATATTTCTATATTGTTTATTATATTGTATGTATTACAGATGATACATTACACAGATCCTACATATAATATTATTATAATAACAGTACAGATATGCACATGGATGTTCTGTTTCTCTGAAGAACCCCAATATAGTAGGTAAGCCTTATTTCACCTCCATTAATTTGTAGATATTGATTAAGACTTTCAAGAAATAAAGGAAGATGAAAAACCCTACTGCCAATGCAGGAGACATAAGAGATGCAAATTGGGAAGATCCCCTAGAGGAAGGCACAGCAACCTACTCCAGTATTCTGGCTTGGAGAATCCCATGGACAGAGGAGCCTGGTGGGCTAAAGTTCATGGGGTTGCAAAGAGTCAGACATGACTGAGCAACTAAGCACAGCTCAGCACAGCATGGTATGTTATTAAATGATGGATGAAAAATAAAAGGGAAATAAAAATTAGGCTAGCCAAAGCATATAATTTCCATAAACAAAATTTGATAGAGTATTTGCCATAAACTTTTGAAAGAGGAGGTGTGACAAATAATTTCAGCAATAGTTAATGTTTATTGAGTACTGTTTATGTGCCAAGCACTTTGCATAGATTGTCTCATTAATTCCCACAGCAGGCCTATAAACTAGGTTTTAATTCTTTTTCCCCCTAATAAAGATGGAGAAAATAAGCCTAAAAGTCTCTCAGCTGCAAAAGATGTTTCTTGAACTCCAACTCAGACCTCAGTTTTCACTGTTTGGGCTCCATTTGAATCCTTTGAGACTCAGGAGATAGGAACTCCAAGGCAACTAACTATTCCAGTGACCTTTAGAATTTATGTGCTTTTTGTTCCAGCCCCAGGCCTCATCAGTTATCTGAGCATGAAGAGCAAGAATGGGAGTGGAAAAAAGGATAAACTTCAGGTGTGATTCTCCTCACTGGGGCATTTTTGAATCAGGAAATGGCAACTCACTCCTGTATTCTGGCCTCGGAAATCCCAAGGACAGAGGAGCCTGGTGGGCTACCGTTTATGCTGTCACAAAGAGTTGGACATGACTGAACTGACTATGCATGCAATGGGTTTACAATGGAAGGACTGTGCATAGATGGAAGGACTAACATAGAAAGGACAGGAAGAAAAACAGGGTTAGAGTGTTTAAAGGAAATAAATCACCAAAAGCTTAATGAGCTGGAGAAAAGGGGAAGAGAAGAGCACAGGCCCCCTGGGACTTTGCCGAAGACTTGTCTCTTTTCAGAAGATAGTTCTCTGAAAGAGTGAATCTGTCTATGATTCACTGAACGGGAAGTGTTCATTTGTGTGAAAAGCCTTGCATTATTCTGTTACTGACACTTGAAATACATGAATGCCTGTTGGTGGCCCCTGCTGACAATAAGGAAGGTATAATCAGGTTATCCTGACATCCTTAATTGTGAGGCATGTTTTTGTCCTGAAGCAAAAAAAAAAAAAAAAAANTTTTCTTAATGGAGCAGATTGCCTGTAATGATTTCTTGACTGTTGAAACAACTTTGCACTTTTTGCATTTCCAGTTTGGTTGTGATGTATAATCTTTCTCACACATTTCCAGATTCTATTTGCTAGAATTTTCTTGAAATTTTTTTTCAAAAAAAAAAAAAAAAAAAAAAAAAAAAAAAACCAATACAATGAAGAACCATTTAGACATGATGACATTCTCCAAACCCTAAGCCAAAGTCACTTGGTGTCTACAAAAATCTCCTAATAGGCCGAAGACTGATCATAAGCTCCAAATCCTTCTTTGTGGTTCTTGCGGTAACAGTTTAACAGTCCTTTCCCCTCCCCCCAAGCTTATCATTATTATTATCACTGATAATGGTAATTACCAGCTTAAAATTTTCATTAAAAACTGCATTTGATACATTTTTACTTTCTAACAAATTCACCTCTCAGTGGGGCAAATAACACAAGGTAGAGAACAACAGTTAATTGAATCCAATAAAGAATTTTAGTAAGAACTCACTGAGATGATGGGTCAGAAAGGAGAGGCCAGAAGTGATTAAAATTCTGGGGTTCCACTGGGCAGAGCCCTGCTGCCCATCTATATAAAACATGAAGGCTGAACTAGGGGAGGGCAGGCAAGAGAAGTTTTAATTACTAGAAGCAGCCCTCTCCTTTACTGAGTTTGCTACATTGTAACAAGTTACAAGGACCAGAGCCAGAGTGAGAAAATTCCAGCACTAAAAATAAGAAGCGTGAACTCAGAGTGATGAGGCATGGATGCTAAGTCACTCCGGCTATGTCCAACTCTATGTGACCCAATGGGCTGCAGCCTCCCAGGCTCCTCTGTGGCCTAAAAGATGCTAGTCATTTTATGGATGGAGCAGGCAGAGGGCAATGACATCTGTTAAAATTTCTGAATGTCTCCAGGTTCACTTTTGGTGGGGATAAGTACTCGTTTGTTAAGTTTCTAGAGGTAAGAGAGATGGTGTGGCATATCTTTATCCTTGACCCACGCTCATCACAATGTGCCAGTTCCTTCAAAAGTTACCCCTATGACATTGTAGTTCACTTAGGAAGGTGCCTTCTTGAGTCAGGCAAATCACTGACTTGCAGAAGATAAGAGATGTCAGAAATAGAAAGAACACCTAGAAATTAAATGCCACAGAATTAAAACTTTGCCCACTAGGCACCAAATGGTGTTTCTCCAGCATCCTGCCCCACTGGACAATGGACACAAACCCAGCAGAGAAACAGCATGTAGTTTCACTAGAGACTAGACACCTACAGTGAGTGTGTCCTTGTCCTAAACATTACTGGAAACAGAGTTATCTGGGAAGACAAACATTGTTTTAGACATGTTGTCAGTCACTGAGATGCTAAAGGAGAGGGGAGTATTAAAATAAGAGTAGCAGTTTAAGTGTGTCCTTTGAAGGAGTCAAACACCACCACCAAAATGATAACTATCCAATATTAAAAGTGTGAGGTCAGTTTTTGAGGAAGGNAACTCCGGGAGTTGGTGATGGACAGGGAGGCCTGGCGTGCTGCAATTCATGGGGTCGCAAAGAGTCGGACACGACTGCGCGACTGAACTGAACTGAAAGCACAGTAGCTCTGATATGGTAGTTTCTTTTCATGTGTTAAGGTCACAAATAGAGTCATTATAAGGTGCTCTCATTATTTAAAATACTGTGAACCATATGAAAATCTCATGCCAATAAAATTCTCCCTTGGGTTTTCCTGGTGGCTCAGTGGAAAGCCATCTGCCTGCTAGTGCTAGAGACACGGACTCGATCCCCAGTCCAGGGAGGTCCCACATGCCACAGGGCAGCTAAGCCCCTGTGCCACGACTACTGAGCAGGCACCCTAGAGCCCTCGAGTTGTAACTAGCAGTCCCAGGGGCACCCTAAAGCCTGTGCTCCACAACAAAAGAAGCCACTGCAATGAGAAATCTTCACACCGCAGCTGGGCTTCCCCTTCCTTCCTGAACTCTGCTCTGAGACTCCTTATGTCCATGAGCCTCATCCAGAAGGCTCAGCTGGTCAAGAGCCCGCCTGCCATGTGAGAGACCTCGGTTCGATCCCTGGGTTGGAAGATCCCCTGGAAAAGGGAAAGGCTACCCACTCCAGTATTCTGGCCTGCAGAATTTCATGGACTATACCCAAGGGGTAACACACACAGAGTTGGACACTACTGAGGGACTTTCACCTCACTTAACTTCCCACTCACCACAACTAGAGAAAAAGCCTGCACAGCAACAAAGAGCAGTGCAGCCAAGAAGTAACTAAATAAAACTATTAAAATT
The DNA here is from genome assembly GCA_006408695.1 of Aepyceros melampus. Taxonomy (NCBI): domain Eukaryota; kingdom Metazoa; phylum Chordata; class Mammalia; order Artiodactyla; family Bovidae; genus Aepyceros; species Aepyceros melampus. Next base: position 383,436 of record SJXQ01004637.1, on the reverse strand, counting down.
CTCTCTTAATACATCGCAAGCAGAAAACTTCCTGATGGCTCAGCTGGTAAAGAATCCACCCACAATGTGGAATACCTGGGTTCGATCCCTGAGTTGGGAAGATCCCCTGGAGAAGGGAAAGGCTGCCCACTCCAGTATTCTTGTCTGGTCACAAACAGACATGACTGAGTGACTTTCACTTTCACATTAAAATTCTCTCTTAATACATCAAAGCAGAAAACAATAGTTCATCTTGAATTATTAAAATTCAATGTAGGTTATGTACAATAACCAGTTTTGTCAAACTACGGAACAATAGGAAAACAACTGGCAGCGTGTAACCGCAAATTCATCGCAGCTCTGAGTAAAGGGGGGAGTGTCTCTCTGCACAGAAGAGGAAGGGAATGTTCCTTCCTGAACTCTGCTCTGAGACTCCTCATGTCCATGTCCTCATCCAGAAGGAAACGGAATTGTAGGACACTGCATGGTCAACAGAAAGAGCACATCCTTGGAAAGAGAGGGAGGCACCACTTTCATGGAAAAAAAAAAAATACAGCATGGAACCAAGGGTGACTCTTCCCTCTTCATTTAAAAGAATGTATTTCATTTTGCATTTCAAAAACATGTTGTTTCAAAAGTTCAAGAGGAAAAAAAAACATTAATTCAATAAATTCATATGATCCAAATAAGCAAAATTTCCTCTGTGTTTTTTTATGGTGCTCTGAGCAGCATGCTAACCTTCCTTCCCTGCACCAACGGCCCCCGGCTCCCCACACTGCCGCTGCATCATGCCTTCAAGAAAGGCAGTACACAGGCTAGGAGCGCAGCAGCCGGGTCAGACCCCTTGGCCCGAGTCCCAGGTCCGCCACTCCCAGCAGTGTGGCCTCAGGAAAGCACATAACCTCTGTGCTGGCCACTGTCGCTTCCGCTGTAAGACCATTAACAAAAAGTTCTACTTGATAATGTGGTCATGTGTATCACATGGAAAAAACGCTCGAAAAGCTCATATTACTTATATTTTTCCTCCTAAACAATCTCTTCGAGGAGAGAGACACTTATGTCTTACAATTCTGATGATTAAAGTTCCCAGGAAAAATGTGTAGTGCAGAACTTGTGATCGCCTGTGTTTGAAACAGAGAGCTTGTTGACAATACATTCACGGGACCCACCCAGACATATGAATTATCAGGGGCTGTACTTGAGAGGTGGCATCTTAAACATTCCAGCTCTCTGTTGTCTACCAAAGGCTGAGACACCTGGTGTAGCCTTCTGACTCTATACAATAGGGATGGTTATAATCATAGCTATCTTATGGGGGAGTTGGGAAGAATTAAATGAATATAGCACATATAAAATATTTAGCAAGGTCAGTAAATGTACTATTATTTTATTAATATGGATGGAATATAGGATTTGTCACATAAGCATTCAGAGTGGAAAAGAAGGCTGAGGTTGTGAAAGTTTTCAAGTCGGGGGAAGAAAATGCCTAAACCAAGAAGGCAGTATCATCCCTTCTTGAAAGCAAACATATTAGCACAGAGTTTGAGAGTTTGCCTGCTTAAAAATTAAAATAAGACTTCAAATTTTTTTAACTAATGTAAGATGTTGTTTTAGAGAATGTATCAAGTAATTCCAAAGTATTTATTTAGAGTCTATCAATAGAATCACCAACTCAAAGAGACAGAAAACAAATTATTTGTATGTCATTACAGCTACACAGCTGTGAGACCCCTGAAAAGAGACGGTACTCTAAAAGGTACACACTCATCTCCTTAAAAGCTACGTGCAGCAAACACTAGGAATTATAATATACCTAGTTGGAATTAAAAGTTCTTTGCCATAAAATGTACTGTAAATTCACCTCATCTTACGTTTTACCTTTCTTTTCATTTCTTTTGCTCCATTTCTCCCCCCACTTCTCAACACAAAGCTTCTGTGTCTCGTTTCCTAGTGCATGGGGCCCACTCGAAGTTTCAAGGAGGATGAATAACTAAACAACGACTCTTTTCAATAAGTACACCTCTGGGGAAAAAACAACCCTGAGCGTGTGTGTATGTGTTGCAACTTTCCTGTTCATTTGGTTTTTCTCCACTCCCTTCAGCTGCCTCAGCTATAGCATCTAGTCCTGTTTCTACCCAGCCTTTGCTACACACTCAGCTGTAAGCCATACAAGTAACAATCTCACTGTAAGTCATATGAGTAACAATCTCAGCTGTAAGCCATACCAGTAACAATCTCAGCTGTAAACCATACCAGTAACAATCTCACTGTAAGCCATACGAGTAACAATCTCAGCTGTAAGCCATACCAGTAACAATCTCACTGTAAGTCATACAAGTAACAATTTCAGCTGTAAACCTACCAGTAACAGTCTCAGCTGTAAACCATACAAGTAACAATCTCGCTGTAAGCCATACAAGTAACAATCTCGCTGTAAGCCATACAAGTAACAATCTCGCTGTAAGCCACACAAGTAACAATCTCAGCTGTAAGCCATATGAGTAACGATCTCGCTGGTGCAGCCACAGCAGGTGACCCAGATTAGAGAACACTGTGCTAATGCCAAGCTGTCTTGTTTAACAGCAGCTGCTCTATGCTTTGCCTTATTGATATTCAGATTCAGCAGACACAAATCACCCGGCCGCTTTGAGGAACATGCATTCTGCTTGCTTCCTTTTGAATGTGTTCAATAGCTACTGTCCTGCATAAACACAGTTGAGGCTGTTGGTCTCCTCTGATTTTCCAGACTGCCATATATCTGACAAGACTATCCCAGAAAACATTACTCTTGTTTTCATTTGGGGAAGTTGGTGGACTATGATAGATAAAACAGAAGCACATACGATAGAAAGGAAGCCCATTCCTCTCTGGTAAAATAGATGCTTTGAACCATTATCCTTTGGGGAAAATTGAGGTTCTATCCCCTTCATCGTGAGAGCAACTGTTGGAACACAAAGTTCTTTAAAAGTGGAGATACACAGCATTGGGGATAAAATGCTGTATAGCTTATGAGTAAGTTCCTTTTTGACTATATCAAAGTGCCGTATCTATTCTATAAAAGCATAATCACAACAAAATAACCTGTGTGGCCATTTCAAACTCGTGCTCACCACTCGAAGGGTGAAAGAGAACATTATCTATATCTAAATACTTATCGGAAATCATAGAATCTGAAAACCCTTCACACTGGCTGGTCCCACTGATTCAACACAAGCTGCTTGCTAATACCAAATCCTTTTTACTTCTTAAAAAAGCCTTGCATTTTGCAGAACGTGCAACACTACACACTATTCCCATGAAACATTTGCAAGTCAGGAAAAGTGCCAAAAGTTCAATAAATGGAACTTACTTACTTTTTATGGAGATAAGCAGTGAGAGACTAGGCAGAGGAGGAGACGGTGGCTAACTGTCCGCAGCGCCATGGTGTCCTGGAGGACATGCCCCGACCCGCTGCTGGTGGTCTGGTCTCTGTCTAGCTCCAGCTCCCAGCCCTGCCTGACTCAGGGGGTAGCCAGCGTCTCAGAGTCTCAGCTGAATGCTATCTCTGCCCCTTCCCCTCCAACAGCTCCCTTGCCACATGGACTCAGATTCCAAGAGCAGTTGTACTTCTTAGCATCTTACTTGCACAGGGGGATGGGGTGATTTTTCAAACCTGGTACAGATTTTGTTCATGCTGGACTGGAGTCATCCCCCTCAAACCGTGTGTACTAGTTTCCTTCCATGAACAACTCTGCCTCCCAAGGGCCTGTTTAATGGTGTCCTAAATCATTCTTAGCAGAGGATTTAATTTCTGATGACTGTCTTGGCACACAGTCGTTATGATCTGGCAACTGTTAAAGGATCACCCTATATTGCTGTATATTTACCTTCATCTTTAGAACACAATTCACAGATACATCAGCTTTTCATAAACATACTCTCACAACTCAGATTATTGTTACTGATAAAATGGACAGAGATTATTTAGGAGCAGTTTTATCTCAGTAAAGAATCTGCCTGCAATGCAGGAGACCCCGATTCCTGGGTCGGGAAGATACACTAGAGAAGGGATAGGCTATCCACTCCACTATTCTTGGGCTTCTCTTGTGGCTCAGCTGGTAAAGAATCTGCCTGCAATGTAGGAGAGCTGGGTTCAATCCCTGGGTTAAAAGGATCCTCTGGAGAAGGGAAGATTACCCACGCCAGTATTCTGACCTGGAGAATTCCATGGGCTGTATAGTCCGTGGGGTCACAAACAGTTGGACATGACTGAGCAACTTTTACTCACTTTCTACAATAAACATAGGGCCCACTTCTAATCCTGTTCGTGCTATTTATATCTGCTTATTCCTGGGTCGGGAAGATACACTAGAGAAGGGATAGGCTATCCACTCCACTATTCTTGGGCTTCTCTTGTGGCTCAGCTGGTAAAGAATCTGCCTGCAATGTAGGAGAGCTGGGTTCAATCCCTGGGTTAAAAGGATCCTCTGGAGAAGGGAAGATTACCCACGCCAGTATTCTGACCTGGAGAATTCCATGGGCTGTATAGTCCGTGGGGTCACAAACAGTTGGACATGACTGAGCAACTTTTACTCACTTTCTACAATAAACATAGGGCCCACTTCTAATCCTGTTCGTGCTATTTATATCTGCTGGGATTTCTTGAATGCTTGCTTTTATCATAATGGTTAAATGCAAATATGTTTACTTACTTTTTATATACACTTCTGCTATTTGGACTGCAAGGAGATCCAACCAGTCCATTCTAAAGGAGATCAGTCCTGGGTGTTCTTTGGAAGGAATGATGCTGAAGCTGAAACTCCAGTACTTTGGCTACTTCATATGAAGAGCTGACTCATTGGAAAAGACTCTGATGCTGGGAGGGATTGGGGGCAGGAGGAAAAGGGGACAACAGAGGATGAGATGGCTGGATGGCATCACAGACTCAATGGACGTGAGTCTGAGTGAACTCCGGGAGTTGGTGATGGACAGGGAGGCCTGGCGTGCTGCGATTCATGGGTCGCAAAGAGTCGGACACGACCGAGCGACTGAACTGAACTGATGCTATTTCTTGTGACTCGTGTTCAGTTGTGTCCGACTCTGTGACCCTGTGGACTGTAGCCCACCAGGCTCCTCTGTCCATGGGATTCTCCAAGCAAGAATACCAGAGTGGGTTGCCATTTCCTTCTCCAGGGGATCTTCCTGACCCGGGACGGAATGTGCCTCTCCTGCATTGGCAGGCAGATTCTTTACCATCGTGCCATCTGGGAAGCCCATATACTTATGCTAAGTACTGCAATATTTTCCTTCAGGTTAAATCGTTCAAGTTCTTAAGACTGCGTTATCCTTGGACACTTGATAGAGACGTCTACTAGTTTAAGTCAGATTCCTTACTCTCTAAGGTTAGTACTAGTACATGGTTTCACTCCATTGTTAAAACTGCCTACTTGTTACATTTAAAATGCAAGTTACATTAAAAAAAAAGTTTGTGTAAAACTTGAGGGCTCTGTCAAAAGTTTACATATTTTGAAGCCCTCTATATTTCCTGCTTATGTATCTAAACAGGGAATAGTATCTTGATAGCTTAATGATTTCTACTAATGTTATACACTGACCCACTCCCAGTGGATGTTACTTGCTCTAGTGGGACTTATCCATTTTAGCTATTTCTTTCTTACAGAGTTCATGATAGTTATTATTTTTTTTTAAATTTCCCCTACAATGCAAATAATTTAGTTTAGGCAGTTTAACAAAGTAATTACAGATTAAAGAGGCAATAATAATCCTCTGTTCTAATCCCTGTATTTTATTAGGTAGAGAACAAAAATGCAGAGCAATTATACTGTCTGCCCAGAGTCATCTAGTGAGATATGGCAGAGTTAGGACTACCGTCTCCCCACTGATTTCTAGAACATTATTCCTTCAATAAGCCCGGTGGGTTCCATTTCCATCTTTATTCTTATGCACTCCTTTATGCTTTTTGCAATGTGGACTCTGGGAAATCTTCCATCTGTCCTCAAATGGCCTCCAGGGAGAGATGATAGGCTGAGCATAGAGCATTTTGGGGGCAGTAAAAATGCTCTGTATGACATTACAATGATGGATACATGTCATTTTACCCTCGTCCAAACCCATAGCCTGTACAATACCAAGAGTGAGCCCTAAGCTAACAGACTTTGGGTGATTCTGATTTGTTGATACAGGTTTATTTTGGTAAAAAATGTACCATCTAGTAAGATATGCTGATGATGGGGAGACTGTATGTGGGGACGCAGGGTGTAAACAGGAAGGCCCTGTGCCTTGCTTTCCATTTTACAGTAAACCTAAAACTGCTCTAAAAAATAAAACCGTTTTTAAAAAGGGCTCCACCGTAGATCTCACGGACCTCAAGGCTAAGTAAGTGACAATGTATAAAACCACCTGATAGACTGGAGAGGAAGGGAAGGGCTCCAGGCACAGAATCTGATAGTACTAGCAAACATTGCATAAAGTGTTATAAGTGTCACAACTAAAGAGAAAATTAGGGTTTTTCAAAAGACAAAAGTATTAAAGATATTAAGTGGTTGGGTAAACAATTACACAAAGGATGTCTGACTATGCATCAGATTTGGGGCTAGTTAGGAAATCTTCACAAAAGAAGTAATATTTAAGTTGAATTTTCAAGTATGATTACAACAAATAAACAGAGGGAAAGTAGTGTTTTAAGGGCATTTCAGGAAAGGGCATACGTATGGGAATAGAGGAATAGAGTGGATGGGCAGATCTAGGAACTGAATATATTCTGACTTTGCAGAAATATGAGTGCGAACATGGCAATGTCAGTATATAAAACTCAGTAAAATCAAGGTAGTTTAACTTCTAATATGAAGAAAGGAAACAATAGGTTTAAACATAGAATCAGCATGAGATTTGCATTTGGAAAGATAACTCCAGTGGTCATATGGCAATGACTGGAAGAGGGCAGGTGAGAAGCATGGAAACCAGTGAAAAGGACATTGTCATAGCACACAAGAGAGCCGAGGGGGCCCAAACTTCACCAGGCGGTGGAGACAGCAAATAAAAAAAAAGAATCAAATCAGACAGATTTATTTAAAGAATTACAGAACTAAACCAGACAGATCTAAAGAGCCAGTGTAGAGACTATGGCTACAGAAAAGCTATAATTTTTCTGGGTAAACCAGACAGATCTAAAGTGCCAGTGTTAGAGACTACAGCCCCAAAAAAGCTATCCAGCTTGGGCATTGGGATAATAGTGATGCACCCATAGAAATGAAGAATATAAACAAGGCTTCCAAACAAGCAGCACTCTCTTCCAAGTCAAACACACTGTAATATATGCATTTGGACAAACAGTAGCTTTTGTAAAAATATACAGGTGAGCTCTAAAAAGGAAGGGGAATGTCCATTTGGGACAAAAATCTCTTGGCTTCATGTGGGGGCCTGATTCCAACCCCCCCACCATTGGCTATGGGATGCAAACTGGCAGCGGGACTCCTGCTCTCGAATGTGGATAGAGAGCTCCTGGTGAGAGACAACCCAGACCTGCCCCAGGAGTGAACCTGCACCAGGGGGAGGGCTCAGCTGAAACTGAACATGTGGCGCAACGTTTTAAGCCAAAAATCTTATTAAAAATAAAAGGGAAAGAGAGAAGTACTGGTTCGTAAATGGGAAAATGGCATCATGAGCAGAGCCGAATAGGAACCATTATGTGGGAAAGCTGAAACTCAGAGTTCACACTGGGCCATGGAAGGCAGCCTCTACTGAAGATGACCTCACAGTCTGAAACCACAGATCAAATAGAAGCCCGCTGCCATGAGAGACAGCAGACAAGACAAATGGGAACATTCACACTCAGGAGACTCAAAGAAAAGGGGAGCGAGCTATCAGAGGAGACTTTAAAATAACACTATAAAATGTCTATTTAAAAGTTTTTAGAGAAAAAGGAATGTATGAGTTTCGAAAAACAAGACATCATAAAAAAAACTATTAGACAGAAAGTGAACCAAATATAAATTCTAAAACTGAAAAATAGTCATTGAAATAAAAAATTCAACTCACAGCTTAAATGGTAGAATGACACTATGTCAGCTAAATAGATAGTCCTGAAGAACTCAGCCGTAATAGAGCAATGTGAGAGAAAGAGATGGTCCCAAGGAATGAACACTGAAGAGATGCGGAAAGTTCTACCTCAGGAGAAAGAAGGAAGAAAATAAAATGGAGAGGATATAATTCCTGAGAACTCATGGTATATATTTTTCAAATACGAGAAAAAAATGTGGCTCCTTGAATTTAGAAAAGCCCACTGATTCCCTATGAGATCCTGTATTTAAACTGTATCAAAAATAAGCAAAATGGAACAAAGTGAAGAAAATAAAATCTTAAAAGTTAAGAAGTCTACAGTGGAATGACAGTAAGAAGTCCTGAAGACTTCTCATCAATAAGAGAAGATGAAGGTGCGTAGACAGACATAATAAGTATGGTTTTAAAATATGTTCAGTTTGAGGTGAGTTGCCTATTCAGAACCAAGATGAGGATACGTGGTAGGATCTGGAAATACAACTCTGGAACTCAGGACAGTGGTTCTTTTTGGTGGAAAGGACAGGTACCATATTAATGTACAAATATCATTGAGTGCCTATTGTGTACCAGACACCAGAATCAACATCAGGGTCACTGCCCTTATGAATCTAGGGAACAGATGCAATCTACTGAGAAAAAATACTTCATCACTCAGTTACTTGAGGTTTGCTGCTGCTAAGTCGCTTCAGTCGTGTCCAACTCTGTGCGACCCCATAGATGGCAGCCCACCAGGCTCCCCTGTCCCTGGGATTCTCCAGGCAAGAACACTGGAGTGGGTTGCCATTTCCTTCTCCAATGCATGAAAGTGAAAAGTGAAAGGGAAGTCGCTCAGTCGTGTCCGACTCTTAGCGACCCATGGACTACAGCCCACCAGGCTGCTCCGTCCATGGGATTTTCCAGGCGAGAGTGCTGGAGTGGGGTGCCACTGCCTGGTTTAATAGAGTGCAAACAGCGCTGGTTATCTTCAGCTGGTTACCTGCTCTGGATTGCAGATTCTTTCCTGGACACTGTGTGCTGTGTGCTCAGCGTGCCCGACTCTCTGCAACCCCGTGGACTGTAGCCCACCAGGCTCCTCTGTCTGTGGGATTCTCCAGGCAAGAACACTGGAGTGGGTGGCCATTTCCTTCCCCAGGGGATCTTCCCCACCCAGCGATCAAACCTGCATCTCCTACACTGACTGGTGGATTCTTTACTTCTGATCTACCTGAGAAGCCCTCCTGGACACGAGCTTATTTAAAACTCACAGAATCTCCACAAAGTATATGAAGTTATACCAATTTGACAAGTGAGTGATCCAGGTCAAACATATAATAAGTGATACAGCTCAGATCCAAACCTAGTTCTATTAACTTACTGTTCTGAATTCTTGTTATAACAGTATTTATTTAATTATAGAAGTAAATTATAAATGTATTCTTATAAACACACTCTAAAGGAGCTTTCGTGAGTGCCCATCTCACACTCTTCTCCAGAAATAACCATTGTTATTGTTTGTGAAGATTGTTTTATACCATCCTAGGCCACAGGTTGACAGATATATAGATATATAGATCAATAGTTATTTGGTTCTTTTCATTTTTTTGTTTAAATAATGATATAATAGCATGTGTATTATTATGCAACTTCTTCCTCTCGTTCAACAATATGTATTGCGTATTTTTGCACATTATTAAATCTATCTAACTCAGACATTTTTTTTTGTCTCCAGAGGGTCTCACTCTTGGGTGCCTGTGCTGACCACACACTCAATCCCACCCCAGGCTCTCCTCTCTGGATACCCCTCTTGGGGACCCTCTACCCCCAGAGCCCTCAGCCTTATCACCAGGAGCCACAGGGCTTACAGGATCCAGCTGGTACCCAGATACAAGGGACTTCTCCAGCGTCTGTGTGCACAGATCCACACAGATCTGGAATCTCCTGCATCCAGGAGATTCCAGGAACAGCGGCCCCACCACCAGCCTATGGCAGCCAGGGTCCACAAAGGACCAGGACCTGGCCAGGGAGTGTGGCAGCGAGGAGAGGGCAGCATTCAGCTCTCAGATTCACACTTCTAATGCCATAAGGCAGTCCACAAGATGGATGTACTATATTTTAATTTTTTCATTTTCTGGCATCAATGTTGTTCCCAATTTTCTCTATGCAAACAATAATTTAATAATAATCATTTTACACACTTTTTTGTGCAAATGCATAAGAGTTTCCCTAGGGCAAAGGCTTAAAAGCAGTAATTTTAGAGTATCTTCATTTTGAAATTCAACAGATGCTTCACAAAACGAGGTAACCAACTTCAACTTTTCTCAGCTGTATGTGAAGAAACTTATTTCTCTACATTTTCCCAACATTGACAACATCAAATGATAAAACATATGTCTAAATCTCAGTGGGGAGGGGAGTGGCTATATGAAATAATACTGGATTTTTAAAATAAATTCTGAAACTTGTTGTTAAGTATATGGAAGTTCATCATATTATTTGTTCTACTTTTGTATAGATTTTTAAAATTCATAATCAAAACTTGAAAACTTAACTTGCATATCCTTCATACTTAAAAAAACTGAGCATTTTTGGAACATTTGTGTTTTCTCTTCAGTGATTAGCCAACCCACATCTTGCTTGTTTTCTATTAACTTTCTTAAATTTTTATTTATTTTGTTGATTTCTTTATAAAGTTGAATGTTAATTCTTAGTCTGCTGTCAGTGTTGAAAGTATTTCCTCCTTTTAGGTTTGTTTATAGTTTTTTCTTTATGAACTTTTAGATTTTTATTTAACAGTTTATCTGCCTTACATACATACATTTATTTATCTTATTTTTATGTCCTTTTGTTTTTATCTTATAGAAGAAAAAGCTACAAGATCATTCACACAGGATGTTACTGGTATCTTATTCCAATATATATTTTAAATTTTAAAATGTTTATTAAATCTTTGTTTTATATATTCATATACAATCCAATTTTATGAATGTGGAACTTATAAATCTAACTTTATTTCTAAATGGATCACCAATAGTCAAAATAATTTCCTGTGTATTTCAAATTTGAAATCATGTATAAAATTCCCATCTGCACATAACTTGTTTTGTTTCACTGTCCTTATGTGTATTTCTTTGCCATTGAACTGAGTTAAAGTAAGTTTGGAATCTGGTATTGTAAGCATGCTGCAGTCCACAGTGTCACAAAGAATTGGACATGACCGGGCAACTGAACAACAGCAACACGTACCTTCACAGTGGTAGAGAATCTGCCTGCTGACGCAGGAGATACAAGTGACTCGGCTTCAATCCCTGGGCCAGGGAGATCACTTGGAGGAGGGCATGGCAACCCACACCAGTATTTTTGCCTTGGAGAATCCCACAGACAGAGGAGCCTAGTGGGCTACAGTCCACAGGGCTGCAAAGAGTTGGACACAATTGAAACCATTTGGTACACACACATGCACGAACTTGGTAACAAATAAATCCTAATGAAAAACCTGCTGGCTTCACAAGCTGTTAACAGAAGATCAAGATCAACAAGGAATAGTTACATGGCTGAAAAAAATATTCATGACTTTTTGTCTGAAATATTATTGACTTTAATCTTTTTTTTCTAGATACAAGGAAACCTTTTGATTTAAGCTAATTCTGACTTTACAGCAAATTGATAAATTACACCTTTGTAAGCAAATAAGAAAGACTTCCTCAGAGATCAATGCAAAGAAATAGCAAAAAACAACAAAATGAGAAAGACTAGAGATCTCTTCAAGAAAAGTAGAGATACCAAGGGAACATTTCATGCAAAGATGGGCTTGATAAAGGACAGAAATGGTATGGATATAACAGAAGCAGAAGATATTAAGAAGAGGTGATAAGAACACACAGAACTGTACAAAAAAGATCTTCACGACCCAGATAATCACGATGGTGTGACCACTCACCTAGAGCCAGACATCCAGGAATGTGAAGTCAAGTGGGCCTTAGAAAGCATCACTACAAACAAAGCTATTGGAGGTGATGGAATAGCTTCACTTGAGCTATTTCAAATCCTGAAAGATGATGCTGTGAAAGTGCTGCACTCAATATGCCAGCAAATTTGGAAAACTCAGCAGTGGCCAAGGACTGGAAAAGGTCAGTTTTCATTCCAATCCCAAAGAAAGGCAATGCCAAAGAATGCTCAAACTACTGCACAATTGCACTCATCTCACACACTAGTAGAGTAATGCTTAAAAGTCTCCAAGCCTCAGCAATACGTGAACTGTGAACTTCCTGATGTTCAAGCTGGTTTTAGAAAAGGCAGAGGAACCAGAGATCAAATTGCCAACATCTGCTGGATCATCAAAAAAGCAAGAGTTCCAGGAAAACATCTATTTCTGCTTTATTGTCTATGCCAAAGCATAATGGATCACAATAAACTGGGGACAATTCTGAGAGAGATGGGAATACCAGACCACTTGGCCTGCTTCTTGAGAAATCTGTATGCAGGTCAGGAAGCAATAGTTAGAACTGGACACGGAACAACAGACTGGTTCCAAATAGGAAAAGAAGTACATCAAGGCTGTATACTGTCACCCTGCTTATTTAACTTCTATGCAGAGTACATCATGAGAAACGCTGGGCTGAAAGAAGCACAAGCTGGAATCAAGATTGCCAGGAGAAATATTAATAACCTCAGATATGCAGATGACACCACCCTTATGGCAGAAAGTGAAGAGGAACGAAAAAGCTTCTTGATGAAAGTGAAAGAGGAGAGTGAAAAAGTTGGCTTAAATCTCAATATTCAGAAAACTAAGATCATGGCATTCATGGGAAATAGATGGGGAAACAGTAGAAACAGTGTCAGACTTTATTTTGGGGGGCTCCAAAATCAGTGCAGATGGTGACTGCAGCCATGAAATTAAAAGACGCTTACTCCTTGGAAGAAAAGTTATGACCAACCTAGACAGCATATTAAGAAGCAGAGATATTACTTTGCCAACAAAGGTCCATCTAGTCAAGGCTATGGTTTTTCCAGTGGTCATGTATGGATGCGAAAGTTGAACTGTGAAGAAAGCTGAGTGCTGAAGAATTGATGCTTTTGAACTGTGGTGCTGGAGAAGACTCTTGAGAGTCCCTTGGACTGCAAGGAGATCTAACCAGTCATCCTAAAGGAGACCAGCCCTGGGTGTTCATTGGAAGGACTGATGCTGAGGCTGAAACTCCAGTACTTTGGCCACCTCATGCGAAGAGTTGACTCATTGGAAAAGACCCTGATGCTGGAAGGGATTAGGGGCAGGAGGAGAAGGGGACAACAGAGGAAAAGATGACTGGATGGCATCACCGACTTGATGGACATGAGTTTGGGTGAACTCCAGGAGTTGGTGATGGACAGGGAGGCCTGGTGTGCTGTGATTCATGGGGTTGCAAAGAGTTTGACATGACTGAGTGACTGAACTGAACTGAACTGATAGCAATAAAACTGTTTGCATAGGTTTGCATAAGAATCTGTTCTTCTTGTAACAGGACACAACTGGAAACAATTACTTTGACTGGAATGTCATATTTGAGAATATGCATAGAATCATATATGACCAGACAGTTTTAAAGAACTAAAATGGACCTTATGCAGCCATAAATTCCCCTGGAAAAACACTCTACTACCTTGCCTACAAGGTTCCCAGCAGCCTTACCAGGTAAATAAGGAAGGACACTCCTGGTACATATAGGAATGTCAAAATATTTTGGGGACATTGAGAAGAGAGGAATTCACCCAAATGTATAGGTACTACAGGTGAATTCGATGGCAAGTCCTTGGCATTGCTTTCCTGGACTTTATAGGCCTCTCAAAGTTTAATCTCAGGTTCCTGATGAGAAGTTCAGGGCATTCAATTTAAAAGAATCTATATGATTAATTATACAAGAAGGCTGAGCACCAAAGAATTAATGTGTTTGAACTGTGGTGTTGGAGAAGACTCTTGGACTGCAAGGAGATCCAACCAGTCCATTCTCAAGATCAGCCCTTGGATTTCTTTGGAAGGAATGATGCTAAAGCTGAAACTCAAGTACTTTGACCACCTCATGCGAAGAGTTGAGTCATTGGAAAAGACTCTGATGCTGGGAGGGATTGGGGGCAGGAGGAGAAGGGGACAACAGAGGATGAGATGGCTGGATGGCATCACTGACCAATGGACGTGAGTCTGAGTGAGCTCCGGGAGTTGGTGATGGACAGGGAGGCCTGGCGTGCTGCGATTCATGGGGTCACAAAGAGTCGGACATGACTGAGAGACCGAACTGAACTGAACTGATACTTATCTAAATAATCAGACCAAGTATATTGAAACTGGACTCATTTTCCAAACAAATTAATCTTAATTTAGCTATAGTGGGTAGAAATGGGGGTAATTTTAGAGAGAGAAAAAAAATTTCAGTGGATATTAAGTTCTGGTGCTGTTATTTGTCTTTGAGGTAATAAATACGTAGTAAATACATTTCAGGTGGTATATAAGCATGATACATAAAATGAGAACAGCTCTAGGAGGAGGATGGCTTTGCAAGGGAACAGTTCAAAGTTGGAGGTGAGCAAAAGCTTCCCATCAGGGATACAGGGTCCAAACCAGGAGGCTGAAGACTTTCAGAGAGGAAGAATCCATTCAAGACACACTAAATCAACTCTACTCCAATAAAAAGAAGGATAGCCACATAATTTCCAGATAATAGTTACACTTTCATAAGCTGTGTGCTCAGTTGTTTAGTCATGTCTGACGCTTTGCAATCCCATGACTGCAGCCCACCAGGATCCTCTGCCCATGGGATTTCCCATGCAAGAATACTGGAGTGAGTTGCCATTCTCTTCTCCAGGGGATCTCCCGATCTAGGGATTGAAACCTTGTCTCCTGCGTGCAGGCAGATTCTTTACCATCTGAGCCACTAGGGAAGCCCTGGAGACTTTCAGAGAAGAAGAATCAATTCAAGAAACACTAAATCAACTATCCCCCAATAAAAAAATTTTTAAGTATATGCATGTAATTTCCAGGTAACAATTATATTTTATAAGCTATTTTTCAATATATGGAGCATTTTATACTCTCAACTTCATAACAACTCAGATTATAAAATATTATTGCACCATTTTATGGTTGAGAAAACAGAGATTAAACAATATGAAGTAAAAAATCCCTGTCACTTATTTTCAAATCTTAAGAAGTTGTACATCTACAATGAGTATTAATCTCTCTCTCACTATGCAGGAGTGTTATAGTTTAAAGTGTTGGAATATGTTTCAAAGAAGAAGTGGGAGAAAAGAAACACTAGCAGGACTTAGTTATTGACTGAGAGTGAAGAGTGTGGGACAGGGAGGCATGAAGAATGATTCAGGCTTTGCAAACTCGGACGTCAGTGGAGTCAAACATGAAATTATTTTTCAGTTTAAAGGTTAGGCAATGTTGAAATTTAAAAGAATACAAAAAAAATTTTTTTTAATTTTACACATAAAACTCTTGCTAGGAAAAGCACACATGCACGCACACATATGTGCACACACACACATACACACAGTAGGAAACGGATAGGATATAAATAAAGCACACCGCAGAACCTCTGCTTTCACAAGCTTACATGGCAGACCGTCTGGTTCAACAGTGGAGCTAAGTAAAGACTCATGCCCAGAGTTAGGATGTTCCAAGTCACTCTGTTCAGAACAGAATTCAGCCAGTGGCCATGCCATGAGGCACTGGACTAGACCACAGTGAGGAGACTTCTGACATGATCTACTTAGGTAAAAAGCAGAGACATTACTTTGCCAACAATGGTCCATCTAGTCAAAGCTATGGTTTTTCCAGTGGTCATGTATGGATGTGACAGTTGGGCTATAAAGAAAGCTGAACACCAAAGAATTGATGCTTTTTAACTGTGGTGTTGGAGAAGACTCTTGAAAGTCCTGTGGACTGCAGGGAGATCCAACCAGTCCATCCTAAAGGAAACCAATCCCGAATATTCATTGGAAGGACTGATGCTGAAGCTAAAGCTCCAATACTTTGGCCACCTGATGCAAAGAACTAACTAATTAGAAAAGACCCTGATGCTAGGAAAGATTGAAGGCAGAAGGAGAAGGGGATGACAGAAGATGAGATGGTTGGATGGCATTACCGACATGAGTTTGAGCAAGCTCTGGGAGCTGGTGATGGACAGGGAAGCCTGGCATGCTGCAGTCCATGAGGTCACAAAGAGTAGACATGACTGAGCAAATGTACTGAACTACTTAGGGTATTCAGGGCCCCAAACCCATGGACTCTGTTCAAAACAGGGACTCAGGCGCAAAGTGGAAAAGGGAGACAAATCAGCAAGACCAGGCAGAAGCTCAAATGTGCTGAAAAGAGTAAGAGGAATTACGTTGAAAGAATAACCTTACAGTCATATGAGAAAACACTCTAAGGCAACAAGACTAACTCTTGTTCCCAACTTATAATGCTTTGGCAGAAATGTCTGCAGCTCCTTGGGCCTGAGTCTGTACTTTCAAGTTCCCCAGTGAATAGCTGAGATGGCCAGAGCAAAGTAACTGACTGACAGGTGAAAGGATCCTTGGTTCTCCATTAATCCAGGCCCATTTGACGTGGGCACTTCCTTACAATTACATTGCTCATTTACAAGCAGGCTCTGAACCGTGATGGGTAACGAGTCAGTAAATATTTCCCTTGGCTAGATCCTCATCTAAGAGCTTAGAATACATATGTTATAAGTAACAGGTAACCTAGAGGAAATTATTGGCAGAATACTTAATCCCTCAAAGGATAGATGAGAATTTAGGAGAACAGGTTGGAATAACCTGAGTAAAACCATGGTGATGCCTCGTCATGACAATAAGAACAGCTTAACTTCATCAGGATAATACCACTCACACAAATGAATTCTAATAATTTCTCCATTCTGTCAAAGTCAAGGAAGACAGAACCAGGTGCTCTACCAAAGTAAGGCTGGGCAGTGCACCTGGATTTGCCATGTGGCACTACCAAGCTACCCCAAATGGAAAATTGACAACTTCTCCAAAGGAATTCAGGATGAGGATGCTGCTGTCAAATGAAGGGGAAATGGATGCAGGCCACCAAACGAAGCAGATGCCCATTATAAACCTAAGGAGAAACAGTCATCAAGAAGCCATGACAAGGCTGAGTATCCTTAAGAGCTTTTAAGTTTAAACTACCACAAAATCCAACGAATAAATCCAGTACCTAGTCACACGTGAAAAAAATTACTCTCATTAAAGAGAAGGCTCATCATGAAATTGCTGGATATATCAAAATTTGTGTTACTGAGTTCTGCAAAGCTTAATTGAGAGATATTTTCTAGAATTGCAGAGAAAACACAAACATAAACTTGTGAAGTCACACAATAAGATAAAGGCATTTAATTTATTTTATTTAATTTATTTAATTTATTGGCATATATGAACTTACTTTATTCCAATTCTATAATTGCCTTTAGAAATTATTATATTTTGTAATGATATATAAAGACCTCTTTTTATTGTAGTTGATTTATAATACATTAGTTTCTGACGTGAAGCCAAGTGATTTAATGTATTTTGATTATACTGGAATATATGATTCAATATATATATATTTTAATGGTTTCCTGAGTTCAGGTTGCAGTCCTGATTCTAGTTAATCTAAGTCCCTACTCAGAAATTAAAACAGATGAGGCCCTTTTGCTCCCTGTCCTCATTCAATTATCACCACCACAGAAAAGCAGAAATAGCAACAGAGCCTCGGAATTAAGTAGAAGAGACAGTATGAAAAAAAAAAATTCTATTCACATCATGAATCATTGTGACACTACTAAGAAAAGAACATGAGCAATTCTGACAAGCTCACCACCGACATCAATATTAATTCCTAAAATCCTTAGTGGACTAAAACTTTCAGCACCCTACAGTATTTCTTTCTTCTATCCTGCTATAAACAGTGATTCCATAGACTTTTGTGTGCGTTGCTTAGAAGGGAGGGAAAAATCATACAGAGGGAGTCATTCGCTAACCCTGGTCTTCAAGGGCCTGGGTACCATCCCAGGTGAATAACTGTAAGGTTCCCGAGCCTGCAGAGTCTCTAGGAAGCTTTTTTTTTTTTTTAATCAAATATATGTGCTGCAGCTTTCTTCCCAATAATTATTCTTATATCTATAAATACTTGTATTTATTGGGTTGGCCAAAAAGTTCATTCAGGTTTTTCTGTAACATCTCATGGAAAAACCCAAATGAACTTTTTGGCCAATCCAATGCTCCCTAGGGAGAAGAGAAGGGATGTGTGAATTAGGAGGATGAAGAGAACAGAGTGGAAGTTCAGATCCAGAGCTGGTCCATAGTTTGGATCCAAGCTGCCCAAACCTTTTTCACCATTTGCATCCCTAGGACATTTGGAATGAGCTCTAAGATTATTTCTGCACCCAAGTGCTTAGGACTGAAAAAAATTCCCCAGATCTCAGATTTATAGTTGCAACCTCACCGGGCTTATCTACAAGTGGTAATAGAAGCTCTCAACACAAAGTTGTTAATTCTCTTAAAACTTGATAGTTTTAGAAAATGTAATTATAGCCTTAAAAATTCAAATCCACTAAGAAAAAATCCAAAACAAATTAATCTAAGGGTGACTTGACTTTACCAAGTGAATCTCTGCTTTGCAAAAAGATACACCCCATATACTATTTTCCTTCCAAAACTGTTAGGTTTTTTCCCTTCCTTATAAAACACACTTCATGTAATATATGGCAGATGTGAGCACTCAAATCTAAATTCCTTTGTTTTATTATTCAAAATCATTTGTCAGTCCCAAGCATAAACCAGGTTTTGGAAAAACAAAGATAAATCCATCCAATTACTTAGGTTAAGAGCCCATATTAAGACGAGTGTACACAACCACGAATACAATGAATCATAACATAATAAGATAAATATTTTAAAACATGTCCAAAGTACTGTGAAAGTAGGAATGCAAAAGTGATTAATTCGGCCTGAAAATTCAGAGACAACTTCCTGGAAAGAGGTGCTGTTTTAAGCTCAAAAGGGATACTGAAAGGTATGTCTGGAAGAGAAGATGCTGCAGATTCTGTGACCTGGAATGTGGTGCCAGGGAGTCTGGAGGGTCAGTGAAGGATCATAAGTAAGGGAGAAATATAATCAGATGAGCACTTTAAATTTAAGGATGATAATTCCAGCTGTGGCACGATGAACAAAGTGGAATCATCTGGATAAAAGGGACTGTGGGAATTTGAAGCAGAATAAGGGGGAAGGGGACAAATTATGGTCGTAGAGCAATTCTCAACAGCTGCTTATGTTTACGTCACCTACAAGCTAAGATGGGATTTTTACATTTTCAAATAGTTGAACATTTTTAACAGAATAATATCTAACATATAAAATGTAAAAAGTATATAAACTTCAAATTTCTGTGTCCATAAATAAAAGTTTTACTGGGGCACACACATGCTGTCTATGGCTGATTGCATTCACAGCACCATGCAGAACTGAGCATTTACAACACAGACTGTATGGTCCACAAAACCGAAACTGTTTATGACCTAGCTTTTTACCGAAAAAAGTTTGCTAATGTCTGAACTCAGGTATGAGCAAACTGAATGGCTAGGTCCAGTATGAGATGTATTCAGAAAGATTCTTCAGCCAGCAGTAAATCATCAGCATCACTGAAAAATATTTCTGTTTCTAGATATTAACCTAGCTCAAGTTCTGGGGACTGATAATAATCCAGAATAGAGAAAAAGATCACCACGAGGGAAAACCGGGTAAACTAGCAATAAGCAGATAGTCTAAAACCTTCCTTCTTCCCAACACCACAATACCAATTGAAAATGATTAAAAACAACAACAACCATTAAAATACTGGAAACCTCCATATTACACTGAAGACTTAGGAAGGAAGCTAGGTCTAAGAGACAAATTACAAGGGATTTTTACAGAATGTTTTTAAGACAAAATTAAAAGAAGCCAGGGAGGCTCAAACACACAACTTCCATTCCAGAGAAAGTGATCTTAATTGGCAGGAAATGATTAAAAGAGATATTTTGAGGAACAGAGATTAAAAGCACAGCCAGTCCTGTCTCTAACTCCGTTCTCTATAACTTCATTTACTAAATGTGTCTTTAATGAGTACTGTGTTCCAGGCAATTACAAGACATTGTGCAAGCTTAACATCTCTGAACCTGTTTCTTTTTAAACAGATACTTACAGATCTGCTGTGAAAATCAAATAACAGCCAGTCCCAGTCCTCTGCAACAAGGATGACAACAAACACGTCTGTAGTGTTTCCTATGGCTCAGCATTGTTCTAAGCACCTGATATATTCATTTATTTAAGTCCTCACGACAGCATTTTACAGATAAGGAAACCACAGGGAGCGAAGTTACGTAAATTACATGAGGTTCCACAACTGTGAGTGCAGAGCTGTGACTGGAAACCAGGGTCCGTGTCCTCAACACCGGACTATTTCTTCAGATCAAATAAAGTATGAAAAGCAGCACAGTGTCTGTTTCCACTGTTCAGTAAATGTGGTTATTTACATATTTTATGAATTTCTTTAATCACTGGTACAGAGGTTAGGGCTACCAAGTGGACAGATTGGAGGACAGATGGAAATCACTCTGCTTGAAGACCTTTCTATCAGGGGCACTTAGAGCAGCTCATCAGGAGACTCAAGGGAAAGAAAAACCTTATCATACAGAAAATAACATGGCAAGGAAGCACTTCTTACTAAGTGGGGGGCTCTTCCCTGGTGCAAAAAGCTGCTCTCCCACAAAGGAGGTGCCCCTAACGGAGGCTGGTACAAAAGTCAGTTTGGGGCTTTCCCTAGTGGCTTGGTGGTAAAGAATCCACCTGCAATTCAGGAGACATGGGTTCGATCCCTGGTCCTGGAACATCCCACATGCTGTGGAATAACTAAGCCCACGAGTCACAACTATTGGGCCTCTGCTCTAGAGCCCAGGAACCACAACTACTGAGCCCACATGCCTCAGCTACTAAGCCTGCACACCTGGAGTCTGTGCAGGGCAGCAGGAGAAGCCATCACGAGAAGCTCGAGAACTGCCACCAGTGAAGACCCAGCACAGCCAAAAACACATAGCTAACTAAAAAGTCAGTTCTAGGGTCCAGTAATGGAACATCACCAACACAGGAATGAACAGAGAAAATCTTTCTCTGCCAGAAGCACACAGCCCTGTCTCTATGCCCCTAATATTGCTGAACTGGTATAAAATACATCCCAGCAACCCTCCAAAATAAGATCTGAAAGGGCACAGTAACAGAATGTCCACAAAGCATCAAGTCAGGGAGTTTTATGAAAATACTAGTTTCTCTTCTCATATGAAAAGATTAATAAAGAAAAAAGGAAGGAGTTTTGCCCTATCAGAAAGTGAGAAAAAGACCTAAACAGACATTTCTCCAAAGAAGACATACAGATGGCTAACAAACACATGAAAAGATGCTGAACATCACTCATAATAATGAGAGTGAAATAATGAGAGAGAAATGCAAATCAAAACTATGATGAGATTTTTTTTTCTCACACTGGTCAGAATGGCCATCATCAAGAAGTCTACAAATAATAAATGCTGGAGAGGGTGTGGAGAAAAGGGAATGCTCTTGCACTGTTGGTGGGAATGTAAACTGATACAGCCACTATGGAAGACAGTATGGAGATTCCTTAAAAAACTCGGAATAAAAACACCATAAGACCCAGCAATCCCACTCTTAGGCAAATACCCTGAGGAAACCAAAATTGAAAAAGACACATGTATCCCAGTGTGCATTTCAGCAGTATTTACAATAGCTAGAACACAGAAGCAACCTAGATGTCCACAGAGACGAATAGATAAAGAAGTTGTCATACATGTACACAATGGAATATTACTCAACCATAAAAAGGAATGCATTTGAGTCAGTTCTAATGAGATGAATGAACGTAGAACCTATTATACAGAGTAAGTCACAAAGAGAAAGATAAATATCGTATTCTAATACATATATACAGAATCTAGAAAAATGGTACTAAAGAATTTATTTACAGGGCAGCAATGGAGAAACAGACATAGAGAACAGACTTATGGACATGGGGAGAGGGGAGGAGAAGGGGAGATGTATGGAGAGAGTAACGTGAAAACTTACATTACCATGTGTAAAATAGACAGCCAACTGGACTTTGCTCTATGTCTCAGGAAACTCAAACAGGGGATCTGTATCAACCTAGAGGGGTGGCATGGGGTGGGAGATGGGAGGGAGGCTCAAAAGGGAGGGGATATATGTATACCTATGGCTGATTCATGTTGAGGTTTGACAGAAAACAACAAAAATCTGTAAAGCAATATCCTTCAATAAAAAATAAATTAAAAAGAAAAGAGCTATCAAGTCATGAAAACACAGAGGAACCTTAAATGCATATTAGTGAACAAACATTTAGTGAACAAAGGCAGTCTGAAAAGGCATAGCTGAAAAGGCTATGGTTGGCGTTTCCAACCATATGGCATTCTAGAAGAGGCAAAAACTATAAAGATATTAAAAGCATCAGTAGTTTCCAGAGAAGAGGGAATGAACAGGTGCAGTAAAGGATTTTCAAGGCAGTGAAATTTTCTGTGTGATCCTGTAATGCTCTGGGGCTTCCCCAGTGGGTCAGTGGTAAAGAATCCGTCGACAATGCAAGAGTTTGATCTTCAGGCTGAGAAGATCCCCTGGAGGAAAGCACAGCAACCCACTCATACTGAAGTGGGAGTCCATACTCCCACGGACTGAGGAGGCTGGTGGGCTAGGTTTACAGATAGCAAAGAGCTGGACACGACTGAAGCGATGAGCATGCACACGCAGGCACTGTAATGCTACGTGACGTGCACGTCTCCAAATCTGTAAAACTACAACACAAAGAGTGCACTCTGGTGCAAACTATTGATTTTAGTCAGTAACACAGCAATACTGGCTCAACAACTGGAACGAACACCTAACAAGGGAGAAACTGTGTTCATGTGTATATAAGTGGGAGGGCTGAGATATACCTGTATTATCTGCTCAACTTTTCTGTAAACTGAAAATTGCCCTAAAGATAAAATCTGTTTTTTTAAACCTGGAAAAAAAAAAGGATGAATAAAGAAAGAAAAAAGGAAATAGTTTTGCACTATCTTTAAATAGTGAACAAACACATTTATGATTATGGTAATTATTAAATATTAATTATGTAAAATTATTAATTGTATTTATATGATCTCTAATAAGGAATCATGAAACATTAACTAATATTAGGGCCAATCCTCTTGGCTGCTTTTCCACCAGATTCCTAATTTTCTTTTATTTTCTGCTTGAGATTTCCTGTTCACTGTGGTTAAGAGCACAGAAACCTCAACAATCTTTGCTCCAAGGACTAGGAAAACCAGCATGCTAGAAATGTACCAAGCTGAAAAGAAACCCAGAAGTGGGTATTTGTTTGTCTCCAGAGATGGAAGTACAAAGTATTGTACTTGTGGATACTGCTCACAACTTGACATCTTAGCCATAGGTATTTCCAGTGCCTCCAAACACTCAGTTCAGGGCACACACAGGCAAGAGACCTTATAGCTCATTGCCTGGAATTAACATTCACCAACTACTTTTACCAGCTCCACTCTTGATGGGGTCTTCCAGTCTGGACTTTGCTATTTAGAATGCCAGAGCTTTGAGTCTGCTTTTCTCACCTTGGTTGATCTCCCTGAGTTTAGATCCTGGCTTTCTACCTGTTCCCCAAAACATCGGTTTTTGCTGACCTCACCGTTTCGACTGCCTACGTCTATCACATCACTAGCTTTATTTTATCTGAAAAATCTTGTGATGCCCTTTCTGAAAGCTCCCAACACTCCAGAGTGCAGGAAATAAAACCTCGTACTCAGAACGTTGACCTTCATAAATACTACTCATTACTTTCAACAGTTCTGCACTATTTTCTACCACATTGTTAATTACCAATCCACAGCAAAGAACTGGTAGTTTACATCGCTCTGCTATCTAATCATATTTCTTGCTCTCCTTCACTCTGAAATGTTCAAAACTCCATACAAGCACCATTCACAAAATAAATAACTCAGCCACGCATATACATGCATCCATTCTCCCCCAAATTCTCCTCCCATCCAGGCATGACACTGAGGAGAGTTCCCTGTGCTACACAGTAGGTCCTTGTTGGTGATCCATTTTAAATACAGGAGGGTGTATCTTATCTTTCTTAATTCTGAAATTTATAGTACCAATTTAAAATTAGGTTAACGAAAAATTTCATGATCTATTCTGACAAACCAGCTTTATCTGTGGCCTTTAAGCACATTTTGCTTTAAAAAAATAACATTTTGTTTTAATACTGTGTTTGTTGTTTAATTAATAATTGTCTTTAATGAAACATTTCAATCAATAATAAAGATACAAATTAACATCAAAATTTACCTAGCTGTGGGATCTCATGACTTGGCAAAGACATAGGCAATGCTAACTATATCCTAATTTAATCCTTTACCTGCTATTTTTCACCATTTACTTTAACATCAACTTCAGAAACATTAAAATGTCATATAATAAAAATGTTACTATTATGCAAGAGAATTTTTAAGGCTTAGCCCAAGTCTCACCTCCAGGAGGCTCTCACCTGTTTCACTCAGCTCTTTTCTTTTGGTAGGCTTTTTCTTTTTTCTTTTCTTTTTTTGTACTTAAAATACTTACTAGACAATTTAGAGTTGGTTACCATAAGCACCAATTATCTAACACTTATCCTGACGCTGTATGTTAAGTAGTATTGCCTTACTTCATAGATAAGGAAACTAAGGCCCAGAGTTGTTAATTTAAAAAATTCAAAATCAGGTTTGTCTGACTCCAGAGCCTGGATGCCTTCCACTTAGGTATATTTTGTCTAATTTCTAATTATTTCATTTGCTCATTTTGTAACAAATTAGCAGTAAGCTTTCTGCAGATGGGAAAATTGGTGGTGCTTGGTTTTATACTTCACAGACCAAACCTGGGAACTTAATTATTCTTCATAAAATGCTTTTACATGATGAGGGCATATTTTATTGAAAATTATGATGTTTGGAAAAAGAGCATTTTAATATACATTTATAATTAAAATGTGCAAATGTCTTTCCAGGCTTAAAACATGCAATTTTTTATTTCTACCAACGTGGTAACCTTTTGGTGTCATGTCACAAGATTTAAAAATGGCAACACTCACAAGAACTTACCATGTTTATAACTACTGCGTAGTTAGCAGCAGCATGTTCTCCTGGGCTTATAGGCTCAGCATTGACCAAAGCACCTATTCATGGTCAACTAGATCATTAATCTTTACGGTGCAGATTTGTGTGATGATTGTTGTTCTCAGGTTCCAAAGTTTAAGCTGTTTTTCTTTAACACGCACACTTCCCCTGACATTTTGCATTTTACAGACCAAGCAAACTGATTCAGAGAAGATGCTGGCTACCCTCTGGGGAGCCCCTGAAAGCAATGGTGTGTGGTACAGCTCTGCTTACTTTTGATGAATTCCTCCATGAAGAACATGTTTTCTCTGCTTTGCCTGGGGTTGATACCACCAGGGAGCAATTCCACTGTCACTGATGAATGCTAGCTAGGTCAGACCTTGTCAGTGCAAATGAAAGTCTTGTGATTAGTATTCTGTTCCTTCTTACTAATGAACCTTCTAATCAGGAAATCTGTCTGTACTTATCATCATCTTCTAACCGCTAAGTGCCCTTGAAAGGTTAGATAAGTGGGAAATAGTACCATTGGTTTGGGGTTTGTTTTCCTTTTTTTCCTTCTTGCAATATGCCTTTCAAAATTAATTTGGTGCTCACTGTTTAGGACTTTCAGGATTAGAATGGATCAACATTTCGACAGTGTCAACCTTGGTTATACAATTCCAATATGCAAATGGAAGTTACCAATACACAACAGTTTTCTATAAGCATAACTAGAAAAAATTTTGGAAACATTCAAGTTTTGAGGGGACTATTCTGACAGTAGAAGAAGTATTTAAGACTATTTGTATCAGACTTTGCGGTAAAGCTTCTGTCTACAATGCGGGAGACCTGAGTTTGATCTCTGGGTTGGGAAGATCCCCTGGAGAAGGAAATGGCAACCCACTCCAGTACTATTGCCTGGAGAATCCCATGGACAGAGGAGCCTTGCAGGCTACAGTCCACGGGGCTGCAAAGAGTCGGACACGACTGCATGACTTCACTTGCTAGAAAAACATTTACTTGGAAAAATTATGAGTGAAAAAGGTTTGGCACTAAAAAGAAATTTTTTTTAAAAAAGGGGGGTGGCCCTGAGGTACCTGAGTAGCTTTCGGCTTAAACTCAAAACTGTATACATTCTTAACTGCATAAAGATGTATTTGTGACTGCTCCTGATCAATTACATATCTCATTAAAACCAAGACATCGTCATTTGTAGGTGCATCCTTCT
Source organism: Aepyceros melampus (assembly GCA_006408695.1). NCBI lineage: Eukaryota > Metazoa > Chordata > Mammalia > Artiodactyla > Bovidae > Aepyceros > Aepyceros melampus. The sequence goes on along the minus strand of SJXQ01004637.1, from coordinate 356,985 downwards.
TTTGGTGGCTATGCCTGCTGATGCAGGAGACCCAGGAGGGTTTGATCCCTGGATCAGAAAGATCCCCTGGAGAAGGGAATGGCTACCCACTCTGGTATTCTTGCCTGGAGAATTCCATGGACAGAGGAGCCTGGCGAGCTACAGCCCATGGGGTCCCAAGTGTCGGACATGACTTAGCGACTAAACAATCATTCTTTCACATATCACTAAGAAGGAAAAATGCTGCCAATTAAACTATGACAAGGTATTGATTGCAAGTCACATTGGAGATGTTAAAATATAGAGGAAAATACCTCTTAGAACTGTTGAAATAAGTATCATACAATAATAAGTATATGAAAGATATGGATACTAAGAGCAGGAGGGCAAGTAACCTTCTGTCAAAGTATCATCTTTCCTAACCAACATTTCAACCAAATCTGTATTCACCAGGGCCTAAACCTGAAGACAGTCTATATGAATTTATACATTCTTAATTATTTTCATGTTGATTGAGCAGGTATTCTACTCAGCTCTGTTGATAAAGTTCTAGTAACTCATTCTGTTATGTGATCCAGGGGTCAGAAAGCTTTTATAAAGGATCAGATAATAAATATCTTAGGGTTTTGAACCATAACAGTCTTTGATGTAACTACTAACCCCTAACCACCATAGCACAAAAGCAGCGATGTAGAATTAAAACTTTATTTACAGACACTGAAGTTGGACTTTCATATGGTTCTCAAGTGTCATGAAATTTTATTCTTCTTTTGCTCTTTTTCAGTCACTTAACAATGTAAAAATGTTCTTGGGAACTCTTTCAGGAAAATGGAGTAGACATTTTTTCCTATTCCTTCTGCTAATTACAACTAAGAAACGTGTACATTATACATACTAATCAAACATAAGAAGACTCTGAAAGACGGAAGAAAGCAGTCTGGCTACTGGACTTCAGGCTCTAGAAATGGGACTATGATAAGCTCTTTAGGTTTTTTTTGTGGGGCAGGGGTTTGGCCCTGTATATCCCAGATTGAATCTGAAGAAGTTACAAACTGAAAAATGCTGATGGATGTAGACAAATAAAAGTTGAGCAAAAGCCTGCTCTTTTTAGCCAAAGATTAGAAAAGAGGCAATGTAGTAAGACAGACAAGTCACTACTAATCAGATGAACAATAAAAGTAAGTACTATGAACAACTTTGTGCCCACCCATTTGGTAACTTAGATAAACTGGAACATTTCCTTTAGAGACAGAATATACAAAATCTACACAAGAAATAGTAAATTATCTGAATAGGCCTACATCTATTAAAGAAATTAAATTAATAATCTTCAGACAATAATCTTCAAAATATAAAAGTGCTACACCCAGGCTGTTTTACTGGTAAATTCTACCAAACATTCAAGGAAAAAATGATACCAACTCTCTACAGCCTCTACTAGAAAACAGAGAGACTACTTCCTAATTCATTCTATGAGGCCAACATTAAACCAATGTCTAAAACAGGTAACGGTATTTGAATAAAGGAAAACTATAGATTGATATATCCTATGAATATAGATGCCAAAAAACCTCAGTAAAATACTCACAAATTGAATCCAAAAAAATATGTAAAAAGAATTATACACCATAACCAAATGGGATTGATTCCACATATGCAGGGCTGGTTCAACATTGGAAAATCAATATAATCTGCCACATTAAAAGGCTTAAAGAAAAAATCATATAGCATATCATTAGATGCAGAAAAGGCTATTGACAAAATTTAACTCCCATGCATGATATAAACACTTAGAAAAATAGAGATTGAGGGAAATATCTTTAACTTGATGGAGTACGTGTACCCAAAACCCCACAGATAACATTACCGTTAATAATGAAATATGGAATGCTTTCACCAGAAGCTCAGGAACAAATCAAGGATGTCCACTCTTACTTCTCTTATCAACACAGTGCTGAAAGTTCTAGTCAGTGCAATATGGCAATAAAAGAAAATAAAAGCCATACAGATCATACTTACACAATGGGTACAGAGCTACTTCTCAAGTAAGTACATAAAACATAGGCTATAATCACACCACTTTACTTCCATCTGTAACACTTTTGCACTAGAGCTCACAGGAGCAGAACTATGTGATAAGATCAAGAATTCTAACCTGAACCAAAGCTGAAACCGGAGGATAAGCCCCAAGGGCATGGCTTCAGGATAAGCCTAACACCAAATAGAAAGAACATCCCCAAGTTTCACTCATGGCCTCCAGTCAAGTCACCAGAAAATGATTTCATTCAGAAAGTCTAGTCATTGATAAATGTCTATTTTTCTCAGAGTGATCTTTAGATTGTGTGGTGTTTGAGAAGAAGAAAGGATCCAGTATCCTGGTTCCTAAAACCCTTCTCCTTGCGAGATATTTCTTGTTTCTACCCTCTGGCTCTGTAACAAACTACTCTAGAACTTAGGTACTTAGAAAGCCGATCATTTATCTAGCTGTGAGTCTGAGGTCTGAACTACCCAGCTGTCTCTTCTGGCTTGCTCATGCCCCCACTGCACTCGGCTGGCGGTTTGGCTGGTGGGTAGGTGACTAAGAGAGCCTCAGTCATATGACCAGTATTTGGCATATTACCCATGGGAGCAGCGCGGGTCCCGGGCCAGCCTAGTGTCTCTCATCACAGCAGGTTAGCACAGGCTGAACCACAGGGTGCTCACAGGATTCCAGGAGCAGCGGGAGAGCCGGCCACAGAGCGCTGCATACTTCAAGCCTCTGAAGAGCTGCCTTTGCTGGGCGATCAGCTCTCATTACCTCCACCAGATGCTGACGCCTCTCCCGCCTGCTTGCCCCTCAGCATGAGGAACCAAAGTGCCTGGCTGGCAACTGTAGTGGAGAGGTGCATCAGTGCCCCGTCGTGTCCAACGCCGTGACTCCACAGACTGTAGCCTCCTGTATTCATGGAAAATTTTAAGTCAATAATACCGGGGTGGGTTGCCACCCCCTTCTCCAGGGGAACTTCCCGAACCAAGGAAATCAAACCCACGTTTCCTACATGTCCTGCGTTGGCTGGTAGATTCTTTAATCACTGGCCAGTTGGCAAGCCCATAGTGGGACCCAAATGCAATTATTTCCCCTTTGAAATGAGGTCCTCCTGACATGTTTCAGTGTCTCAAAGTTACAGGGACAGAAGGTACAAGGCCACTGACTGGGCACCTGAAAGGTGGGCAGGCTGGGCCACTCCTGTTTCCACCCTCGGTTCCCACATACTTGCCCACTGGGGACAGAGAGCCACATGTGCTCACTGGTTTGCAACAAACGCTACTTCCCGGAGGATGACGCTCCACTTTTGAACTGTTTATGAGCTGACTTCTTCAGTTCAGTTCAATGGCTCAGTTGTGTCCGACTCTTTGCTCCATGGACTGCAGCATGCCAGGCTCCCCTGTCCATCACCAACTCCCAGAGCTTGCTCAAGCTCATGTCCATTGAGTCAGTGATGCCATCCAACCATCTCATCCTCTGTCGTCCCCTTCGCCTCCCGCCTTCAATCTTTCCCAGCATCAGGATCTTTTCCAGTGAGTCGGTTCTTTGCATCAGGTGACCAAAGTATTGGAACTCCAGCTTTAGCATCAGTCCTTCCAATGAATATTCAGGACTGATTTTCTTTAGGATTGACTGGTTGGATCTCCTTGCAGTCAAAGGGACTCTCAAGAGTCTTCTCCAATACCACAGTTCAAAAGCCTCAATTCTTTGGTGCTCAGTTTTCTTTATGGTCCCACTCTCACATCCAACCATGACCACTGGAAAAACCATAGCTTTGAGTAGACGGATCTTCGGAATGTCTCTGCTTTTTAATATGCTGTCTAGGTTGGTCATAGCTTTCCTTCCAAGGAGCAAACATCTTTTAATTTCATGACTGCAGTCACCATCTGCAGTGATTTTGGAACTTTTGACAGACATTCCCATCTTTCTGTCCAGCCAGCAGCTGCTCAGTGAGATTATAACTAATATGACCTGTGGGTTCCCAGGGCACACGCCCTCCCCTGCCCCACAGAAAGAAGCTATGTGGTCGCCAGTGGGCAAGTGAATGTCCTCGCAGGTGTTTCAGTGCTGCTACCACTGCCATCAGTTCAGGCTTCCGGGAGCCACTGAAATAGTTAAATAGGCCTTGATGAACGTGAGCCCAAGTTGTTAGGATCACGAATAGCTTTCATCCTTGTCCCCATGGTTTCTCCATCTTTGAAACCATTTTACTAACACAGGAGTTGCTGATAACAGGCTGACTGATGACAGCTGGGTGAGTCATTCTGTCTGTTTAGTGTTTCTGCAATAGTGGATACTTTCAGACAGTCTTTTACAAATATGTGGTTATTTATTGTTGCATAACAAAATCCTCCAACACTGGCAGCTTGAAACAACACACATTTGTCTGCATCAGCTCACACACAGGAGTCCAGAAGCAGCTGCTTCTGTTTCCGGTCCTGAAGAGGCTGCAGTCAATTTGCCATCCAGGGTTGCAGTCTGAGGACTAACAGAACCACTTCCAGACTCACTCATCTGCTGTTGGCGGGAGGCCTCTGTTCTCCATCTCAGGGGGCTCTCCAGTCCCCTGTTCCTCACAATGCGGTGCCTGGCTTCATTCAGAGGAAGGGATACAAGAGAGGAGCAGGAAGCTACGGTGCCTTCTGCCAACTAGTCTCCAAACCTGCTCATCATTGCTTTCCCTTTATTCTATTCATTAGAAAGAAGCCTATCCCAAAGTCAAGAAGAGAAAAAAACTAGACTGTAACTCTTGAAGAAGAGTATCAAAGAATATGGGGACACTTAAAACTACCACCAAAAGTGGTACAATGATCTTTAGACAGTGTGTCCACTCCCACAGGCCATCCACATGTCTATACCCTATCCCACTTCTTTGTGAAAGTCATGCAGGTTCTCTAAGAAGCAGACACAGAGATGGAGTTAGGAGAAATACTTAATTTGTTGGAGGAGGCAGGTAATACAAGGTAAAGACAAAAGGAGGGATAGAATTTGGCAGGCGATTGATCAAATCTTGATGCAGGATGGATAAGTTGTCTGTGAGCTCAAGGGGAGTTCTGCAACAAAGAGTTCATTAGAAGAGTCCATAAGAGAGACTCACACTGGGCAGAGATGGCTAGGCCCATGTATCCCCATCTTACTCATTGGCTTCCTTGGGAGGACCATGAACTTGGTGCAAAAGTTAGGCAGGTATCAAATAAGAAAACAGGTTGTCAGCCAACCATACACTAGTAACATCAGGAGAAACTTGGCTCCCAGCTTCATGCATACTTGACCAATGTTGATGGCAAATAGTCAAGTATAATGGCTATACCCCAAGAAAGGTCTGGTGAGCTAAGGCTCAGACTTCTCACAGACGGGGATTTAGGTCATATCACTAATGAGTCGTATCACCTCTTCACATCAGGTGGTCAAAGTATTAGAGCTTCAGCGTCACCATCAGTCTTTACAATGAATATTTAGGGTTGATTTCCTTTATGATTGACTGATTTGATATCCTTGCAGTCCAAGGGACTCTCAAGAGTCTTCTCCAACACCACAGTTCAAAAGCATCAATTTTTCAGCTCTCAGCCTTCTTCATGGTCCAACTCTTACATAGATATGTGACTACTGGAAAAACCATAGCTTTGACTATACAGACCTTTGTCAGAGAAGTGAGTGTGTCTCTGCTTTTTAAGCTATCTAGGTTTGTCATAGCTTTTCTTCCAAGGAGCTGTCTTTTAACTTCATGGCTGAGCACCGAAAAACTGATGCTTTTGAACTATGGTGCTGGAGAACACTCTTGAGAGTCTCTCGGATTCTAAAGAGATCAAATTAGTTAATCCTAAAGGAAATCAATCCTGAATATTCACTGGAAGGGCTCATGCTGAAGCTCTAATACTTTGGCCACCTGATGCGAAGAGCTGACTCATTGGAAAAAGCCCTGATGCTGGAAAAGATTGAAGGCAAGAGGAAAAGGGGGTGACAGAGGATGAGATGGTTGGATAATATCACTGACTCAACAGACATGAGTTTCAGCAAACTCTGGGAGACAGTAAATGACAGGGAAGCCTGGCGTGCTGCAGGGCATGGGGTCACAAAGAGTCAGATACAACTTAGCGACTGAACAGCGACAACAGGTCTATTGTGGTGGCATTAGTAAATTATTACTATATATATACATTTTGAGAATCCTTCCCATTGGAAACCTGACCTCTTCTTGGCTCAATGGGTTTGAAAAGTGGTTCAAATCCAAAAACTGGAAAAGGAATCATGAGTATTTTATCAAGTATCTGGCTTCAGCCTCCTGGTCATCCATCCTTGATTTCTTCTCATTGTGTAGAGTTAGTGGTGTCCATGTGGGCTGTCCATTTCTCTTGCCTCTTTGGGACCCCAAGTATCGGGAGCCGTAGCCTCTCTGTGGGTCAGTTATGCCTGCCACTCAAACCTTGCTTGTCTTTATCATAACTGCACCCACCTGATTCCTAACTGCTAAGCATGGCCATTTGGTCTCCACTGTTTTAGGGGGTCATCCCCATTAGTTAGTCCAGTTCTTTAAAAGTGAAGTCTTTTCCTATTGCTATTTTAACAGTACCAAAAACAGTGGCTAAAAGTTACACAAATTTATTCTCTTGCAGATTTGGAGGTCAAAATCCAAAACAAGTCCCAATAGGCTAAAATCAGGGTTCGCTTAGCTGCATTCCTTCATAAGGCTCTAGGGCAGAATCATTTACTTGCCTTCCCCAGCTTCCACAGGCTACCTGCATCCTTGGCTCATGACCACTTCATTCCAACCTCTGATCCCAAGTCATACTTCATTCTCTGACCCTCTCTCTGATAAAGACCCGTGTAACTAGAGTAGGCCCACCAGATTAATACAGGATCAGATCCTCATATCAAAATCCTTAATCAAATCTGCAAGGTTCCTTTTGCCATGAAGGTTACATCTTCACAGGGTCTGGGAACTAGGTCCTGAACACCTTTGGGAGGCCATTATCATGCTTACCTGGGCTTCCCAGGTGGAGACGTGGTAAAGAATCTGCCTAAGAGGCAGGAGACACAGGAGCGGCAGGGTGGATCCTTGGGTTGGGAAGATCCCCTGGAGAAGGGAATGGCAATGCACCCCCATATTTTTGCCTGGAGAATCCCATAGACAGAGGACCTGGCAGGCTGCAGTCCAGGGGGTCGCAAAGGGGTTGGACACGACTGAGCGTGCACACAGGCAAGCTATCCTGCATACCACAAACAGCCTCTTACTCTCTGGCCTGTGGAGGAGAACTACTCCTGAGATTCTTTCCACAGTTGGTGCCCCTCTCACCAACTCATTCCTCACTGTGGACCAAGAATCCTTCAGGCTCCCACGGAGCCAGCCCCTAGCGGGCTTCCCCAGCAGTGTATCCAGTCTAGCAGGCCCACTTTGCCTAGTCGTTTGCCATCTGCAATGTCAGTTCTGGCATTTCCACCTTGCTTGTCATGGCTGCATGGCTGCTCGCCTTGTCCCTGGTACTAATGCCAACCTTTCGGTATGGATGCATTGTTTCCCAGGGTCCTTGCTCAGCTGTGATACCCTGTATCCTCAGAGAGTGTTTCCATATTGTACTTGATCCACTTTATGATACATCCCTCTTTGCTTTCAGCACCCTCAGAATCCAGTTCCAGGCTTATCCTCCTTAACAGGCAAGTAAAAACCATATGCGACAAGTCCAGCAGCAGACAAGGTGGAGGACACTCTTCACATTTTAAATGCAAATTGTGAAAGCATTGGTAATTAGACGGGGGGGAGGAGGCAGTCCTGTCCTACTTGCATTGGGCAAAGGTGTTTTTTCCTTCACTTAAAGCCCTCAAGGGCATTCTGCCCTGTCTCATGAGTGCAGATTTAGAGGTAATACAAACAACTCAGTGAATCTGCTCTCAGCCTTAGGATCCTGTCACTACAGGACTATCTTAAATTTTACTCTAATTATTGAGGGTTTGTTAAATCCTACCCACCTGTGTTATCATTCAGGTAAGACCGCAACTCGAGTACACGAAGCAAATCTTGTCTTTTGTAATACTTCATGTTTGTATGTGTAAACTTTATTAAATGCCCTAAAGAAACCTAACCGACAGTTCTCCTGAATCCTTGAAGACACTGCAGGTGTCTTTAATCCTCATACAATGGTCTACTGTCCATATGAAATGCCCATCCATTCCCCTCCTCACCTTTAGTCTTAGCTCTTCTCTGAAAATTATCTTATCAAATTCCTCTCATTTTAGATATTGATATGCTGAAACCTAGTGTCTTGTTGCTCTAAGTCCTGCATTTTAGGTGACATGGACTCACCATCCGATACAAGTTGCTGAGGAACAAGAAGGAAAGGGCAAAAGCTGAGGAGGATACAAGTCATTCTTCCTACCTTTGTTTCATACTCCCAGTATGTCTTCACCTAAGTGTTTTCAATACTTGTGTGCTCTCCCAGAACATAGTTTTGGGCCATTCTGAAAGAAGTTAATCTGAGAAGGTTGGGAGAGAAAGCAGAAGAGCCGACTGGAGGGTTTTCCTTTTGTTCTTCCCTCGTAGAAGCAAGACTGCGAATGAGCTGGACTTTGACTATAACAGGTGAAGTGAGGGAGGGCATTAGAAACAGAAACCCAGGCTCTGTGCGCACCTTCCCTTTGATGTGAGGCTGGCTGCCCTGGCCCCGAAGAACTGGAAATTAGTCCTTAATATTCACTGGAAGGATTGACGCTGAATCTGAAACTCCAATACTTTAGCCACCTGACGCAAAGAGCTGACTCATTGGAAAAGACCCTGATGCTGGGAAAGACTGAAGGCAAGAGGAAAAGTGGGTGACAGAGGATGAGATGCTTGGATGACATCACCGACTCAATGGACATGAGTCTGAGCAAGCTCCGGGAGTTGGTGGTAGACAGGGAAGCCTGGTATCACTTAACCTCAGTCAGTGATGCCATTCAGCCACCTTATCCTTTGTCACCCCCTTCTCCTGCTGCCTTCAATCTTTCCCAGCATCAGGGTCTTTTCCAATGAGTCAGTTCTTTGCATCAGGTGGTCAAAGTATTGGAGCTTCAGCTTCAGCATCAGTCCTTCCAATGAATATTCAGGACTGATTTCCTTTAGGATTGACTGGTTGGATCTCCTTGCAGTCCAAGGGACTCTCAAGAGTCTTCTCCAACACCACAGTTCAAAAGCCTCAATTCTTTGGCATCAGCTTTCTTTAGAGTCCAGCTCTCACATCCATACAGGACTACTGGAAAACCATAGCCTTGACTAGACGGACCTTTGTTGGCAGAATCTTAAAACCTGTGTGATATTCTACCTCCCGCAGACCTTTGGTCATCTTCTCACCTAGGGAAGTTTCATGTAATTTTCCCCAAACCTCAAGGAAAGGGCCTTAAAGCAAACTTCATTTATCCTTTTCCTTAAAATAAAAGGCTGGTGGCAAGTTTAAAGAGAAGTTGGCAAAATCAAGCCTTGTGTCTGAGCAAAGAGGAAATGCTGGGAATCCAGGAAGTTAGTGAATTTCTTTATACAAAATGACTGTGTCATACTTATTCTTTACTGCAAAATCATGTTGCTAATCTTATAAAAATAGTTTTAACTTCCTTGACCTCAAGAAGAGTACACCATAGTATGCTTCCTGGCTACAAAAAGGGAAGTAACACTTGGCATGAATTAAAATATTTTAAATTGACAATGGTGACTGTGTGGATCACAATAAACTGTGGAAAATTCTGAAAGACATGGGAATACCAGACCACCTGACCTGCCTCTTGAGAAATCCGTATGCAGGTCAGGAAGCAACAGTTAGAACTGGATATGGAACAACAGACTGGTTCCAAATAGGAAAAGGAGAACGTCAAGGCTGTATATTGTCACCCTGCTTATTTAACTTCTATGCAGAGTACATCATGAGAAACGCTGGACTGGAAGAAACACAAGCTGGAATCAAGATTGCTGGGAGAAATATCAATAAACTCAGATATGTAGATGACACCACCCTTATGGCAGAAAGTGAAGAGGAGCTAAAAAGCCTCTTGTTGAAAGTGAAAGAGGAGAGTGAAAAAGTTGGCTTAAAGCTCAACATTCAGAAAACGAAGATCATGGCATCTGGTCCCATCACTTCATGGGAAATAGATGGGGAAACAGTTTACATCATGAGAAACGCTGGATTGGAAGAAACACAAGCTGGAATCAAGATTGCTGGGAGAAATATCAATAAACTCAGATATGTAGATGACACCACCCTTATGGCAGAAAGTGAGGAGGAGCTAAAAAGCCTCTTGTTGAAAGTGAAAGAGGAGAGTGAAAAAGTTGGCTTAAAGCTCAACATTCAGAAAACGAAGATCATGGCATCTGGTCCCATCACTTCATGGGAAATAGATGGGGAGACAGTAGAAACAGTGTCAGACTTTATTTTTGGGGGCTCGAAAGTCACTGCAGATGGTGACTGCAGCCATGAAATTAAAAGACGCTTACTCCTTGGAAGAAAAGTTATGACCAACCTAGACAGTATATTCAAAAGCAGAGACATTACATTGCTGACTAAGGTCCATCTAGTCAAGGCTATGGTTTTTCCTGTGGTCATGTACGGATGTGAGAGTTGGATTGTGGAGAAATCTGAGCGCTGAAGAATTGATGCTTTTGAACTGTGGTGCTGGAGAAACTCTTGAAAGTCCCTGGGACTACAAGGAGATCCAACCAGTCCATTCTGAAGGAGATCCAACCAGTCCATTCTGAAGGAGATCAACCCTGATATTTCTTTGGGAGGAATGATGCTAAAACTGAAGCTCCAGTACTTCGGCCACCTCATGCGAAGAGCTGACTCATTGGAAAAGACCCTGATGCTGAGAGGAATTTGGGGCAGGAGAAGGGGACGACCAAGTATGAGATGGCTGGATGGCATCACGGACTCAATGGACATGAGTCTGAGTGAACTCCGGGAGTTGGTGATGGACAGGGAGGCCTGGTGTGCTGCGATTCATGGGGTCGCAAAGAGTCAGACACAGCTGAGTGACTGAACGGAACGGAGACATACGATGCCTTGAATTTATAGGAAAAAAAAAAGGTTTAAATAATCAAAAATGGAAAGAAAGAGAAACCTCAGTCACAAATCCCATCAGATTTTGCCAATGCTACTAAGTCACTTCAGTCATGTCCGACTCTGTGCGACCTCATAGATGGCAGCCCACCATGCTCCCCCATCCGTGAGATTCTCCAGGCAAGAACCCTGGAGTGGGTTGCCATTTCCTTCTCCAATACATGAAAGTGAAAAGTGAAAGTGAAGTCACTCAGTCGTTTCCGATTCTTGGCGACCCCATGGACTGCAGCCTACCAGGCTCCTCCGTCCATGGGATTTTCCAGGGAAGTGTACTGGAGTGGGGTGCCGTTGTGTTCTCCATAGACTTTGCTAACAGAACCACGTTAAGCAAAGTTTATTTGCCAAAACTTGCTACTCAAATTTAATCCCTGAGATGCCCTCTCTCTGGTCTTCTTTTACCCACTCCTCAAGGCTCTCTCCCAGCCTGTTTTTATTAAACTTTCGTTATTTTGATGCACAATATCCAGCATTCAAAATTTGCAAGAATAATAAGATTAATTTTCAGTTTTAAGGGATTTACAGTATACTAATTGAGGAGGTAGACTTTAAGCAAAAGCAAATGCTACAGTCTTATACATGCAAAATTGGAAGTGACTAGGTATCTGGATATTTGAAGAGAGGAATAATCAGCTATTTTGGAGGAAGGGAACGTAGGAGATTGAGAAGTGGAGTTTAAAGGAATTCATGGAACTCCAATGAGCTTCCCTTGTGCTCGTGTCGACCCTATAGTGGATGTCGGGAATGTCATATCCATTGGATGGGCCATTTCCCCTCTGTAAAATCTCTGATGAGACTGTCACTTCATGTGAGGAGAGGACATGAGTTACCTGTCTTCTTCATTTCACAAAGCACTCTGCAAGATCCTCATTGTGCTGCTGTCTTTCAATAAAGAGCTACTAATTATCTTTCACTTTTCTAAGTTTTAATATTTTCTGAAAGCCAGGGAATTTGCAGTTATTAACTTTCATCAATAGCAAAAAAAAAAAAAATGATGCTGGGTAGGAAATACATATTATCAGCCAAAGTGTTCTTCTTCTAAAGCACTAGAAAATGATGAAGAGTGAATTTGCTCACTCGTGTCCTACTCTTTGAGACCCCTGCCAGGCTTCTCAATCTGCGAGATTTTCTAGGCAAGAATACTGGAATGGATCGCCATTTCCTTCTCCACGGTATCTTCCTGACCAAGATATCAGAAAATGGGTCTACTGCACTGCAGGTAGACTCTTTACTGTCTGAGCCACCAGAAAATGATAAGGACAGAGAGTATTCTTAAAAACATATAAGGTGCTTGTATGTCATTGGAACTATCTGTTTCGTTTTTCTTTCAAATAAAGCTAAACTCTTCCTTGTGTTTTCCATGTAACAGATTCTATAACACCATTTTTCTTCTCAGTTCAGTTCAGTCGTTCAGTTGTGTCCGACTCTGTGACCCCCACGTATCGCAGCACGCCAGGCCTCCCTGTCCATCACCAACTCCCGGAGTTTGCTCAGATTCACGCCCATGGAGTCAGTGATGCCATCCAACCATCTCATCTTCAGTCATCCACTTCTCCTCCTGCCCCCAACCCCTCCCAGCATCAGAGACTTTTCCAATGAGTCAACTCTTCATCTGATGCTGGGAGGGATTGGGGGCAGGAGGAGAAGGGGACGACCGAGGATGAGATGGCTGGATGGCATCACAGACTCAATGGACGTGAGTCTGAGTGAACTCCGGGAGTTGGTGATGGACAGGGAGGCCTGGTGTGCTGCAATTCATGGAGTCGCAAAGAGTCGGACACGACTGAGTGACTGAACTGAACTGAACTGAAAAAGCAAGTTGCAAATTATTACCCTGAGTAGAACAAGCATTACAATTAATTTTAAACTATGGGAAGAAGCAATCTTTAAAGAAATGATGGTGTAGAATTAAGCAAATGTGTATCATTAGCCCAATAACATATTCAAAATCAATATAGTCTGAAAGGATGTTTGATGGCCTCATGGTAGGGTCATATCTACTGAGAAAGGCTGTGGTTGGGTATTGACTGAGGATTGACAACATGGGTTTTTAAACCTTGCAAAAATCCATAATTGTTAATATGATTAAAGATAGTGGCCTATAGCAGAAAACCTCAAAATAGAGGCTTACAGGAGACAGAAGTTCCTTGCCTCTCTTGCTCTTCATCCCAGCATCTTGCCTGAAGTCTACAATGGCTGCTTAATGTCTTTCTGCTCTTCATGCAGGCACTGGAGGCAGCAGGAGAGAGTAAGCAGGAGTAAGTGTCACAGACCACAGATCTAATATCTTAAGAAGTCCCCCTGGAAGTCCTACTCAACAGTTACACACAACATTTCATTGCCCACCTGGTGACAAGCCATGCATCTCTGAGGCCGCAGGAGCTGAGACGATGTGGTCTTTTCCTCTGAGTGGCAATCTTAGTGTCCTGCCAAGGGCAGGGGAGGAGAGAAGAGCTGCTGGGATAGGCAGTTAAGAGTCTGAGTCACCATTTCTCTAAGTCATGATTAAGGGAGTTCTATCAGTTTTGGCCAAGGAAAAACTATAATAGTTGATGGACATCTTTGAGACATTAGCTGCAATGCAACGTGCCTGCCTTCAAGTGTCTAAAATAAAAATCAAGACATTGCTATTTGGGTAACAGGAGTTGGCAAAGATAATTCTAACACAGCTATTAAACAATGATCATGCCTGGGCATGCAGTCAGGCCCCCCAGCTTGAGTTATGGTAAGTATAAACTTGGGTAAGTCACAAGACAATTCAGATTCCTCTTCTCTGAAGTGGGGAAAAATGGTAACTATTTGTTGAGGTTGCTATGAAAACTAAATAAAAACAGAAAGTCAATCAGTACAAAATTCTGCTGAGACACAACTGATTAGTAATCAATAAATATGGCTGTTATTAAAATCTATATTTTATTAATGTTATATCTAAGACACACATCAAAAGCCTTCATACTACATGAAGGCATATAATTAAAACAAAAAATTCAACTAAATGAACATATTCATTTTATGCTTATTAAATACACATTTAATTTTAGACCACACATTACTGCACATAGTCTAATAATCCATATTTCACAGAGAATTTTACATAAATACAGACTGCTAAAGAAAACCACTGCAAAAACTTCACAATAAGCAGGGCTGTATTTCTCTTTATTATGAATTTTTAGCATACATTTTTGCAGTATTAAAAACCAAGAAATCATAGGCAGTATCCAAAAAAGAGAATAAAAAAATACACTTAGCTTAAAAATCACTTGATCCTAATTAAGTCAAAAGTATGTTATAGAATAAAGCCCAGATTCCCATTAGTGAAATTTCATTATTTAAAGTTTCATAAAATCTACTCTGCATTCCACATGGAAATAATCATTTCTCTGATATTTCTTATAAAGTATACTCATTAAAGGAACTGTGGAAATATTGATACACTGATGAATTGCACCCTCCAGTGGGAAAAAAAGTGTTTATCCATAAAAATTTAGTGTGCTTTTGCAGTGCAGGTTTAATATATTCAAAAGAATTTTCACCTAAAAAATTTAATGTAACTGTTTTATGACCTTCACTAATGTATATCAACATCTATTCATTTCCTCTGGGTTCCAAGGAAGTTGCTCTGAGTTTCAGAATCTATTATGTAAATAGGCCATTAAATTCTGGGAAAGTAAAACACTTTCAAAGCAAAAATTTAAAAAGAAAAGTAAAAGATAAAATTGGGCACACACATGCATATATTGGATGTTTTCTAGAAGAATATCTTTTACTCTGTGTTTAATGTAGAAATAATTTAGATACACTATACCACATCACCAGACAAATGTTTCATTTTCTTCAAAACATGTATGATTTTTTAATGGGAAAAAATGTGAATCACTGATTGTAAAATTATTGTTTTTCAGAAAGGACTGAAAGGCTGAGCACATCTCTATGATTTTCACTGTAGTCTGAAAAGCATACAAGCTGACATCAGCAGGATGTAAGAGGTATGCTTTGACTCCAAAACTGAACTCATCCTGCAATATTCTATGCCACTCCTGTGGTTATCAACTCCTTGTTTCTCATGAATCAACAGCACACTATCAAAGCCAGGAGCAGGTATCACCTAAAACTGAGGCCTTTTTCTTAACTGTCATCTCTCCTGGAAATGCCTCCCTCCTTTGCTTTCTTCTCTCTGCTGCAATGTGACCTCTAAAAACCTCCTTTATTTTCCCAGTTCTTCTCTAGCTTGCCTTACACACCGTACACACTAGGCAAAATGAAAAGCCTGATAACCCAACTTGACCATCTTCCATCCCAGCACACTCTTGAGAGGATTTACAAGTCTCTTCCTTGCAGATGGTCATGCTAAGCAATAAAATTGTCACTCCATGTTACCATTTTGCCAAACAAACATCTGATGTCCTTGACAAATCAACTTAAAGCTTTCTGGCAGAAGAAAGCAAACCCGATCTTTGTTACCCGAGGCTCTTACACCACAGGGCCTAATTCTGAAACCCTCCATCTCCTCCTTGCTTCTTTCATCTTGTCTCATATCAGAAACCCTTCTGAAACCAGCACAGGCATTGAGCTGTCAAGTATGATTTGTTCTCACCCTTCCTGAATACCTTCCTCAACCTAATTCAGTGTGTTGCCGGTTCCAGGTTTAATTTTTACTTCTTCAAAGTGTTTTGTTTAATCCACTTGTTTTACTTATTACAAATATTTCTACTTTGTTTTACTTAGTTCTTACTTTTTTTTAATCCTTTAAAAATGTAACCCCCACTCCCTCAACTTTTTTTTAACTTAAATGTAGTTGATTTACAGTACTGTGCTAGTTTCAGGTGTAAAGAATAGTGATTCAGTATCTTTACATATTATCTTCCTTTATAGGTCATTAGAAGATAATGGGTAGAATCCTCTGTGCTATACAATATCCTTGTTGCTCACCTACTTTATATATTGCCGGGAGGGAGCACGGGAAACCTCACCCGTGACAAGGTCATGCGGAGAGGCCTGATGGGCAAGGCGAGTCAGGCTTCAGGGGTTCCCCCTGGGTATTCCTGAACATCTACCCCCCAAAACCAGAGTCTGCCTGCCTTATTGTACTGTGCTTTTCCACTCTTCTGACATTCTCTGGAAAAAGTTAATTCAGGGCTTCAGTCTCCTGCATATGAAAGGAATGTTTCAGCTCAAACCCCTTTGATGGCTCTCTAACTTGCCTAACAGTTGGAGACTTTTACAATTTGTGAATTGCTTACAGCCCCTCACCACGAGAGGCACAAAGCTTAAAGCACCTTAAAGATACAGAGCCTTTTCTAAAGAGCTAAAAATTATATTGGTGACGGGTTTCACTGTTGACTCAATGACTGCTGCCAGGCCTCCACATTCTTTATCTTTTAGGCACCTGAAGGATATTAATCAATGTAATTGGGATATAGAAATAGGAATATAGTAGTTTTGATGTTAGCAACACTAGACTTTTGAGTTAATTACTTTTCTCTTCGTTATAAATCACTGTACTTACTTCATTGTTATAAATTGTTGTATCTTTGCTATTTAAGAATGTAACTTTATTTAGTGCTTTCTGAGAGTGGCACCCTACTTTGGGAAGAACAACACAAATAAGTCTTCTGGTTGGCAAACCCTTATCAGAAAAGGGCCGTAAAATGCTAATTGGCTTTCTGGCCAGAAGATGATGTAAATCACCTAAGACTTGTGTATACAACTAGGTATGCAGAGAGAAAGCCTGGTCTCGATAAGAGTCAGGGCTGCTGATGCTGCATAATTTTATATTATCCACTGATCTTTATGTAGGCCTTTCTGGACAATAGAAGATGGGCCAGTCACTGGAAAGACTGGTTTCCCCCGTGTCCTCTTTACTCTATTTTCAGGCTGAGTTCCCATCTGGGGCGTGGAGGCTCGCCATGTCTACATACTTGCCCTGGCATCTAAGATCCATGAGAGAGGGAGTCCAAGGGTGGGCACCCTCCGAAATTCAAATGGACACCGGTGGCCTAATGTAGATGGTGCAAACTTCTTGTCCTGAAGTTTTATTGGCTTTCCACGTAAACCAAGTTATTCAGCCTCTTTTCTCCACTAAATTTTCCTACTATACTATTTCTTCCTGATCTAATCTTATATTTCTAAATAAATAAAAGTTTTCCTCGCCTACACCATCTTCCCTTGAAATTCCCTGGATCCACTGGGGCAAGACCCCGGCAATATATAGTAGCTTCTATCTGTTAATCTCATACCACTAATTTGTCCCTCCAGGGGTGAAGAATCTGCCTCCTGCTTAGGAAATGCAAGTTGGATCCCTGGCTGGTGAACTAAGATGTCATATGCCTCAGGGCAACTAGAGAAGCCCTCACACCACAGCAAAGATCCCTCTGTCGCAACTAAGACCCCATTCAGCCAAATAAATAAACTTTTAGGGGAAAAATGGGATGCTTTCCTGGTGGCTCAGACTGTAAGAATCTTCCCGCAATGCAGAAGACCCTGGTTCAATCCCTGCATTGGGGAGATCCCCTGGAGAAGGGCATTGCAACCCACTTCAGTACTTATGCCTGGAGAATCCCATGGACAGAGAAGCCTGGTGGCAAAGAGTTGGACACAACTAAGCCATTAACACTTTTCTCCTTCCTTTTATCCTTTACCCTTTACCTTTTAGTAAGCACAGATTTGTTTTCTATATCTGCGAGGCTGCTTCTGTTTTGTATATACATTCATCTGCATGTTTTCAGATTGCATATATAACTGGTATCATTCAGTATTTGTCTTTTTCTACATCACTAGACCATTCAGGTATGACCTAAATCAAATCCCTTATGATTATACAGTGAAAGTGAGAATTAGATTTAAGGGTCTAGATCTGATAGATAGAGTGCCTGATGAACTACGGAATGAGGTTCGTGACATTGTACAGGAGACAGGGATCAAGACCATCCCCATGGCAAAGAAATGCAAAAAAGCAAAATGGCTGTCTAGGGAGGCCTTACAAATAGCTGTGAAAAGAAGAGAGGCGAAAAGCAAAGGAGAAAAGGAAAGATATAAGCATCTGAGTGCAGAGTTCCAAAGAATAGCAAGAAGAGATAAGAAAGCCTTCTTCAGCGATCAATGCAAAGAAATAGAGGAAAAGAACAGAAGGGGAAAGACTAGAGATCTCTTCAAGAAAATCAGAGATACCAAGGGAACATTTCATGCAGAGATGGGCTTGATAAAGGACAGAAATGGTCTGGACCTAACAGAAGCAGAAGATATTAAGAAGAGGTGGCAAGAATACATGGAAGAACTGTACAAAAAAGATCTTCACGACCCAGATAATCATGATGATGTGATGACTAATCTAGAGCCAGACATCTTGGAATGTGAAGTCAAGTGNGTGTCTGCCCTCTGATTCCCTCTTGCAACACCTACCATCTTACTTGGGTTTCTCTTACCTTGGGCATGGGGTATCTCTTCACGACTGCTCCAGCAAAGCAGTGCAGGAGACCCGGGCTTAATTCCTGGGTCAGGAAGATCCCCTGGGGAGGGGAATGGCACCTACTCCAATATTCTGCCTGGAGAATTCCATGGACAGAGGAACCTGGCCGGCTACAGTCCACGGGGTTGCAAAGAATCGGACACTACTGAGTGACTAACACTCTCACTTCCTCATCTGTAAAATAGGGATAATAACAGTTGTAAGGATAAAATGAGAAGACTCATGTCAGCACTCGGTACATATACTCAAAATGTTATCTATGTTAAAGAAACATTCTTCACATTGTGTTTTGGAAATGAATCTTCAGAATTGACTAATTTTCTCAAGTAGGCCTGTAGGGAGTCTTGTTGTTCAGTCACTAAGTCATGACTGATATATAAAAGTGAAGCTACTTATATACTGGCAAAGCTATAAAACAAAATTAGTGAAGACTTAGATAAGATTATGCAATTGTAATGTAAACTCTATTTTAATTAAGATGAATAAACTAAAAAACAAGGATGAGTAAACCACAAACAGTCTAACCAAAACAATTTTCTACCACAATCACAGTCTGATACATTCAATTTTCCACATCAGACATGTAAATAAACTTAGATGAAGGCAAGGTTACAACCCATAGGAGATCATAAGCCTCTTATAATAAAAAAAAGAGACTATTAGAGGAATGTGCTTCCCAGATGGCTCAGTGGGTAACTAAATAATCTGCTTGTGATGCAGGAGACACAGGAGACACTCCTTTGATCCCTGGATTGAGAAGATCCCCTGGAGAAGGAAAATGGCATCCCATTCCAGTATTCTTGCCCGAAAAATCCCATTGATAGAGGAGCCTGGCGGGCTACAATCCATGGGGTTGCAGAGTCAGACATGACTGAGCGACTAAGCCCAGCACTGCCAGCATCAGAGGAATAGTTAAAAGCAGGAGGGGTTCCGGCTTCTCTCGTGGCTCAGTGGCAAAGAATCTGCCTGCCAATGCAGAAGACATGGGTTCGATCCCTGGTCCAGAAAGATCTCACATGCCGCAGAGTAACTCAGCCCAGGTGCCAAAACTACTGAGCCTGGGCTCTAGAGCTGGGGAACCACAACTACTGAGCCCGGAACAGCAACTACTGAAGTCTGTGTGCCCTAAAGCCCAGACTCTGAAACAAGAGAAGCAACCGCAATGAAAAGTCCAAGCATTGCAACTAGAGAGTAGCCCACCCTTTGCTGTGAGTAAGGAAAAAAACCCTGGCAGCAATGAAGATTCAGCACAACTGAAATAAATAAATAATTTTTTTCTTTTAAAGTAGGAGGGGTTTTTGCTTTTCTCAGTGAACTAGCCGGGAATGGAATTCATGTTACAGAAGAAGAATAAACTAGCATAAAAACACCCCCCTCAATCCTGTTGTTTAGTTGCTAAGGCATGTCTGACTCTTTATGACTCCATGGACTGTGGCCTGCCAGGCTCCTTTGTCCCTGGGATTCAAGAATATTGGAGTAGGTTGCCATTTCCTTCTCCAGGGGATCTTCCCCATCCAGGGATCTAACTCGCCTCTCTTACTTCTCCTGCATTGGCAGGTGGGTTCTTTACCTGGGAAGCCAAGTAAGTAGAGATAAGCGAGGCTAATTTAGTGGGGAGAGGGGTCCCAAGTTATATGAAATGCTTCAGTTCAGTTCAGTCGCTCAGTCGTGTCTGACTCTGCGACCCCATGAATTGTAGCATGCCAGGCCTCCCTGTCCATCACCAACTCCCAGAGTTCACTCAGACTCACGTCCATCGAGTCAGTGATGCCATCCAGCCATCTCATCCTCTGTCATCCCCTTCTCCTCCTGCCCCCAATCCCTCCCAGCATCAGAGTCTTTTCCAATGACTCATCTCTTCGCATGAGGTGGCCAAAGTACTGGAGTTTCAGCTTCAGCATCATTCCCTCCAAAGAAATCCCAGGGCTGATCTCCTTCAGAATGGACTGGTTGGATCTCCTTGCAGTCCAAGGGACTCTCAAGAGTCTTCTCCAACACCACAGTTCAAAAGCATCAATTCTTTGGTGCTCAGCTTTCTTCACAGTCCAACTCTCACATCTGTACATGACTACTGGAAAAACCATAGCCTTGACTAGATGGACCATTATTGGCAAAATAATGTCTCCGCTTTTCAATATGCTATCTAGGTTGGTCATAACTTTTCCTCCAAGGAGTAAGCGTCTTAATTTCATGGCTGCAGTCACCATTTGCAGTGATTTTGGAGCCCCAAAAAGTATAAGGGACTCTCAAGAGTCTTCTCCAACACCACAGTTCAAAAGCATCAATTCTTTGGTGCTCAGCTTTCTTCACAGTCCAACTCTCACATCTGTACATGACTACTGGAAAAACCATAGCCTTGACTAGATGGACCATTATTGGCAAAATAATGTCTCCGCTTTTCAATATGCTATCTAGGTTGGTCATAACTTTTCCTCCAAGGAGTAAGCGTCTTAATTTCATGGCTGCAGTCACCATTTGCAGTGATTTTGGAGCCCCAAAAAGTAAAGTCTGACAATATTTCCCCATCTATTTGCCATGAAGTGATGGGGCCAGATGCCATGATCTTCATTTTCTGAATGTTGAGCTTTAAGCCAACTTTTTCACTTTCATCAAGAAGCTCTTTAGTTCCTCTTCACTTTCTGCCATAAGGGTGGTGTCATCTGCATATCTGAGGTGATTGATATTTCTCCTGGCAATCTTGATTCCAGCTTGTGCTTCTTTCAGCCCAGTGTTTCTCATGATGTACTCTGCATAGAAGTAAGATAAGCAGGGTGACAATATACAGCCTTAACATACTCCTTTTCCTGTTTGGAACCAGTCTGTTGTTCCATGTCCAGTTCTAACTGTTGCTTCCTGACCTGCATACAGATTTCTCAAGAGGCAGGTCAGATGGTCTGGTATTCCCATCTCTTTCAGAATTTTCCACAGTTTCTTGTGATCCACACAGTCAAAGGTTTTGGCATAGTCAATAAAGCAGAAATAGATGTTTTTCTGGAACTCTCTTGCTTTTTCCATGATCCAGCGGATGTTGGCAATTTGATCTCTGGTTCCTCTGCCTTTTCTAAAACCAGTTTGAACATCTGGAAGTTCACGGTTCATGTATTGCTGAAGCCTGGCTTGGAGAATTTTGAGCATTACTTTACTAGTGTGTGAGATGAGTGCAATTGTGCAGTAGTTTGAGCATTCTTTGGCATTGCCTTTCTTTGGGTTTGGAATCAAAACTGACCTTTTCCAGTCCTGTGGCCACTGCTGAGTTTTCCAGATTTTCTGGCATATTGAGTGAGTACTTTCACAGCATCATGTTTCAGGATTTGAAATAGCTCAACTGGAATTCCATCACCTCCACTAGCTTTGTTCGTAGTGATGCTTTCTAAGGCCCACTTGACTTCACATTCCAGGATGCCTGGCTCTAGATGAGTGATCACACCATCGTGATTAGCCGGGTCATGAAGATCTTTTTTGTAGAGTTTTTCTGTGTATTCTTGCCACCTCTTCTTAATATCTTCCGCTTCTGTTAGGTCCATACCATTCCTGTCCTTTATCGGGCCCATCTTTGCATGAAATGTTCTCTTGGTATCTCTAATTTTCTTGAAGAGATCTTTCCCATTCTGTTCTTTCCCATTCTGTTGTTTTCCTCTATTTCTTTGCATTGATCGCTGAGGAAGGCTTTCTTATCTCTTCTTGCTAGTCTTTGGAACTCTGCATTCAGATGCTTATATCTTTCCTTTTCTCCTTTGCTTTTCACTTCTCTTCTTTTCACAGCTATTTGTAAAGCTTCCCCAGACAGCCATTTTGCTTTTTTGCATTTCTTTTCCATGGGGATGGTCTTGATCCCTGTCTCCTGTACATTGTCACGAATCTCCGTCCACAGCTCATCAGGCACTCTATCTATCAAATCTAGGCCCTTAAATCTATTTCTCACTTCCACTGTATAATCATAATGTTAATAAGAACATTAACTTATTGAGCCCTATGTGCCTGACGCTGTCTACGGCTTTGCATGGAATACAGCCCCACTCGTACCCCTTTTATAGACAGGCAACAAATCTGGAGAGCCAAGTTCACTCAGTGAGTGGTAGGGCAGGAACCCAGATTAACTGCTGTGCTCTACGGTTTAGCACTAACAGAACTGCTACACAAAAACATGAACAAATGAATTATCGACGGGCGCTTGGGAGCAAAGCACTTCGGGTCATTTGCGAGGCAATATGAAAATGCTACGGCGATGGGCTGGGATCCAGGCTGTAAGACCAGACGCCCTGACGGAGGCGGGGCCGGGGTGGGAAGGCACCCGGGCGTTGGCGCGCACAGTAACAAGAGAAGCGGCGGCGCTGCCAGGCCTAGGGCCGCTTCCGGCGAGCGAGCGTGCGGGCCCGGCCCTCGGGGGCAGGGCTAAGTGCTGCGCGTGCGCCGGGCGGGCCAGAGGGCTCCCTCCTGCTAGCTGGATGTCCGGTTTGCGGGCGCTTCTCGGGCTCGGGCTGCTGGTTGCAGGCTCGCGCCTGTCACGCGTCAGAGTCCAGGCCGGCTCCTGTCGCGCAGGAGCCACCTGGTGGGTGCCGCAGCGGCTGACCTCGGGTGGGCGCGGGGACTCAGAAGTCATGGCGAGTTCAGCAGTGAAGTACCTGAGGTAGGCGAGGTTCTGAGCGGGCAAGCGGGGCGTGGGACTTGGGTGGAGCCCAAGGGGCGGGACCGGGGGCGGCCGCGCCGCCCGCGCGAGGGAGCACCTGAGGGGTGGGGACTCAGGCCGTGGGTTTCCTCAGCCAGGAGGAGGCCCAAGCCGTGGACCAGGAGCTGTTTAATGAGTACCAGTTCAGCGTGGACCAACTTATGGAGCTGGCCGGTCTGAGCTGTGCCACAGCCATTGCCAAGGTCAGTGGCACAACTCTCGACTTTTGGGGCAAGCCATTGTACAAGCCCCCCGGCCTAGGCACTACGAAGTGCGGGGAGGGACGGCCAGGCCGAGCCTGGTGTCACTGCCCAAGGCCCCTCTGAATCCCCTTTGACTCTGCCTTCAGGCATATCCTCCCACGTCCTTGTCCAGGAGCCCCCCTACCGTCCTGGTCATCTGTGGCCCTGGGAATAACGGAGGAGATGGCCTGGTCTGTGCTCGACACCTCAAACTCTTTGTGAGTACGCAGGGAAGGGCTGTGGGGGAGAGGTTTCCAAGACCTGGGCTTGAATTTCCCCCCTTCCTTTCCTCATAGGGCTACCAGCCAACCATCTATTACCCTAAAAGGCCTAACAAGCCACTTTTCACTGCACTGGTGACGCAGTGCCAGAAAATGGACATCCCTTTCCTTGGTGAAATGCCCCCAGAGGTAGGTGGCTCCTGTTCACTGCCTTCCTCAGTAACTGCTGCCTGCATCCTGCTCTTCCCTCACCTTTCCAGGCTGAGCTCATTACGACTCTTCCGCTCTAGATTAACTCTTAGACGGCAGGGAGAGTGCCTGACACAGGTGCCTAAAGTATGCTACCTGAATGGAATTGGTGTCGTAGGTTGTGCTCCATCTATGAGTTGCCAGCACCCCCTTCTCTAAAGCTTTATTTCCCCTTCATCTCCCCTGGTCACTCCACACTGTAGCCAATTCCTCTTCCCCCAGCATGTGGTAAACACATTATGTGCCCCTCTTGGGAACTGAAGTGACTACCTTATCCTGAACCCTTTCTTCAGATGATGGATTTAGGAGTGGGTAACTTGAGAATGTTTTAAAATTCCTTAGCACGTTTTACAGATGAAGAGACTGAGAAGCAAAAGAAGGTAAGTGATTTGTCCAAAGTCACTCATCAGTTCACGGCAGAGGCAAGGCCAAAGCCTGTCCCTCCTGACTCCAGGTCTCGGGCTGTGCTACACTGTAGCCTCTCCAGTGGCTGGCAGACATTCAGAGCGGAAGATGTGACTGGACTCAGCTAGGCCTCAGTCAGTGACTTGCACTGAACTCTAGGCCTCAGAATGCCATTTGAATGAGATTAAAATTCTCCCTGTGCCTATGGCCTTTAGGTACAGAGGACAGCCCTGTCCTGTTAAGGGTTCTTTGTGAAGCTGCTAGCTCTGACACCTTCTTCTTCTCTACCACAGCCGATGCTGATTGATGAACTATATGAGCTGGTGGTGGATGCCATCTTTGGCTTCAGCTTCACGGGTGAGGTTCGGGAGCCATTCCGCAGCATCCTGAGCGTCCTGAATGGACTCACTGTGCCCATTGCCAGCATCGACATTCCCTCAGGTACGGGTCCAAGGAGGTTGGGGGGATCAGGGTCCTGCCCTGTCTTGAGGTAGGTACCTAGGAGTTCTTGTTCCTGATTCAAGGTTCAGACAGAGTCTAGAGGTGCAGAAAGAGCCAAAGTAGGGCTGAGGAACAAAGAGCTTAGGAATGCCCTTGACATGTTGACTGTGAGACCAGAGCCCAGGAGTATGTGCAGCCCAAGGACATGATTTCCTCAGGTGGGGACCCAGGGGGCTTCCCCCTCCTTTAAGATTAGAGCAGAGCAAGATGTGGAAGGGGACTGGACATCTTGGTCCCTTCTGCTCTGACTGCCACCTTCTTTTCAGGATGGGACGTGGAGAAGGGAAGCTCTGGAGGAATCCAGCCAGACTTGCTCATCTCCCTGACAGCACCCAAAAAGTCTGCAACCCAGTTTACTGGTCGTTACCACTACCTGGGGGGTCGCTTCGTGCCACCTGCTCTGGAAAAGAAGTACCAGCTGAACCTACCACCCTACCCTGACACCGAATGTGTCTATCGTCTGCAGTGAGAGAAGGTGGGGGGCATTCTTTTCAATAAAGACTTAGTGCCTCTCCCCCAGAACTGTGGGGTCCTGGGAGCTCTTCTGACAATAACAGTTAAGAGATGGCATAGCCAGAGAGCAACACTGGAGAGGTGGTGCGCTCTCTGGGGAACAGTATGCATGAGAGGTTTCTATGGCATTTGGGGGCAATGACAGTTGACTTTCAGATGCTGAAAAAGGCTCCCAGGTGAGGTGTGTGTCCTTTACACGCACGGTTATTAGGGATGCAGACAGGGAGCTGGGTGAGGTTCTCTGAACTCTTTCCTTTCACTTAACAGCATAGCAAGACTACCAGATGTTAACAGAAGCAATTTCTTCAGAGGCCTCTTAAGGGAACTAATTTGTATTCAGGACCTTCCCGGGCTGAGAATGGAGATGGCAGTCACAACTTATCTACAGACTAGAAGACGAAGCTGATGTTTATTCAATTTGGTATAGTTAGAAATTGGCAATCTATGGGCTGAATTTGCATGTTTTTCTTAGCCTTCAAAATAAAAAATCAGTATATTTTCCATAGATCTACATTTTCAGCTTCTTTTAGCCAAGATGTCTCTTCAGATGTCTGCATTCCCACTGCCACAGCTCCCCGCATCCTGGTCCCTTAGCTGCCTGGCCCCTGCAGGTGCCTGAGTTCACCATCTCTGGGTTAGATGCTGTAGGGGGACTTGCCTCTCCCTCGAATCAGACACGGCACTACCACTCTCCTCTCAGCGGACTGCTGTTCCACGGCTGTTTCATCCTCGAAAGGGACTCCTCACTGAGAGGGTGCCTAAGGCCTGCGTCAGCTCAGGCCCCTGAGGCCTCAGCTCCTGGAGGGGCGTCAGTCGGGCCCCGCCGTGGCCTGGCCTTCAGTCTCTCTTCTTCCGTTTCTTCTTCTTTGCTTTCTGGGCAGTGCTGACTCCAGGTCCATCCAAGACTTCCTCCTCCTGACGCGGCCGTCTTTTCTTCTTGCCTCTCCCCCTTTTCTGATCACTGCACGATGTGCTTCCTGCTTCTCTGGTCCCACTATCTACGAGAGCCTCTTCAGCTTCTTCATCCTCTGTGTTCAAGTCTTCTTTCTCATGCTGCTGCCTCTTGCTTCTGCCACATGGGTGAGTGTAGACTCTCCCCTCCTCTTCCTCTGTCCCGACTCCACTGACAGCCACCTTGCCTCCCTCATTACCTAAGACCGCCAGCTCCACCTTCCCCTCTTCACGGTGCTGCCTCTTCTTTTTCCTGAGGGACCGGTCGACGTGCTGTCTGCTTTTCAATTCCCCAAGCCCACCTGTTCTTGTGGTCTCTTCATTTTCTGTAGCTGTGCCCTCTCTCTCATCTGTGACTCTTTCTTCTTGATGCCGTCTCTTCTTCTTGCTTTTTCTGATGCTCTTGTCAGTGTGTTCTGAGTACTCTTTTGCACTCCTTTCAGTTGCTGTAGCCTCTTCCTCCTCTTTCTGCTTCCTTTTCTTTTTCTTTTTCTTGGGGGGCTTGCTCTCAGACTGCAGTTGAGGGACCCCAGGGTCCTGGCCTTTGAGCCGAGCCAGGAAGGCCTGCTCCTGGGCCTCTAAGCGAGCAAGCTTAGCTTTCATTGTGATCCCAAGACGGGCAGCCCTGAAATAGATGGGGCCCAAGTCAGAGGGAGGCTACCAGGGAAAAGAGGTCTAATCTTTAAGACTGCAGGGAAAGTTGGTAAGGAAGAGCTACCATCTTCAGGCAGCTTCAGAAATGGGCAAAGAGTAGGAATCATTTCCTCCGGGGTGAGAAGAGTGGCACAGGCCACCCTCAATGGTGGGCTTGCGATGGGGAGAAAAGAAGGGCGCCCAAGAAGCCAACCCCTACTTACTTGTGTGCTGTTCGTCCCTCGCAGGCCTGGAGCAGCATCTCATCGGTCAGACTGTTGGAGAGGGGTGGGAATCAGGAATTACAAATGGATCTGGTGGAAAGGCTTGACCTCTCCTCCCCTCTAAAACATTCACCAGTGAGTTCCTATTCAGGACCTGGAAGTGCCAAAGATTAGTACAACAGTTCCACCCCCCAAGAAGACCACAGTCAAGCATTATACTGGTCCTTTCTTCTGAGATTTGAAGGCATCTCCTCCCATATGCCCCAGCACTAGAAAGACGTCTCACACATTTGGAGGCTTGGGCTCCTGGCTGTCGTCATCACTGCAGCTTTCCCAGTCCTTGTCTGGCTTCTCCCCACTTGAAGTCAGTGTGGCCGTCTAGAAGGAGGAATCATGGGGATGGACAAGGCCCACTCAACACCACCGTCATCCCACTTCCCTCTGGAAACCACTCCCAACCACCATCTCAAGTAGCCAGAGGCACAGATCTGTCAGCCCCCAACACCACTCCTTACAGACCTCCACAGAGGTGTGCCAACCTGCATATGTCAGCTTGGGCAGGAAGTGGGCTGCAGTTGGGAGTGGGTGGGGCAGGGGCAGTCCTGGCTCCCTGGCCCACAGCCAGCTAGCTAGTGGCCAAAACAAGAAGGGAGGAGCAAGTGCTTGGGTCATCAGGTCTTCACAGTGGGACAAGTGCCCCCTGGTGGTCATCTCATGGTTCTAGCAACAGACAATAAAGATGGTTCTTTTCACAACCTGTGCGCCCCCCGGACCCTGGGCCAATACCTATGCACAGTTCTTTATTTAACCAGGTTAAGAACCTACTATGGATTAAACTCTTGAGAGTCCCTTGGACTGCAAGGAGATCCAACCAGTCCATTCGAAGGAGATCAACCCTGGGATTTCTTTGGAAGGAATGATGCTAAAACTGAAGCTCCGGTACTTTGGCCACCTCATGCAAAAAGTTGACTCATTGGAAAAGACCCTGATGCTGGGAGGGATTGGGGGCAGGAGGAGAAGGGGTCGACCGAGGATGAGATGGCTGGATGGCATCACGGACTCAATGGACGTGAGTCTGAGTGAACTCCGGGAGTTGGTGATGGACAGGGAGGCCTGGCGTGCTGCGATTCATGGGGTCGCAAAGAGTCGGACACGACTGAGCGACTGAACTGAACTGATGGATTAAAAGGCTGGGGATACAGAGTGGAGTAAGAATGAGATGGTTGCCGCCAACATAGATCCTACATGGTTAACAGGGAAGGAGATGTGGCAGAATCTAGGCAATTATGAAGAAAATACTGGCGGACTACCGTCCATCGTGTCCCCAAAGAGTCAGACATGACTTAGTGACTAAACAACAATTATCTCTGCTAGAGGAGGGGTACCTGACTCAGGCTTCAGGGTTTGGGGAATAGTTCCTACAAGTAACTCGGCTTTGAAAGACAAGGAAAAGGTCAGCAGGTAAAGGAAGCAGAATGTCCCAGACAGGGAGCATATGCAAAAATCTGAAGGTGAAAAAACATGGTACCTGAAAAAGATTCAGAATCAATCTGGCTAAAGTGTAGATACAGGTCCTGAGAAGTGGCGAGAAACAGGCTAGGGAAGAAGGCGAGGACAAGGCCTGAAGGGCCATCCGAGTCAGTCTGACACCTATAAACTGTGTCATCCTAGGTCAAGGAGGAGCCAGTGACACAGTGAAACTTGTGTTTTACAGAGAACACTCTGGATGCTTTGTGGAGGATGAACTGACTGGCACGGGGATTGAGCCTAGAATGAGGAGCCTAGCTAGTTATGAGGCTGTGGAAGAAGTCATGCAGGAGATGACGGTCTGAACTGGGGCCGAAGATGGCCACAGAGACGAATGGGGAAGATCTGCTGGATAACATGTAGAGCCCTTAAGCAGGAATGGAAGGTCATTAAATGTCAACTCCCTTCCATTGGCACGCTAGAAAAGGGAAGTCTGAACACCTGGGTTTAGAAAATACTGGCGGACTACCGTCCATCGTGTCCCCAAAGAGTCAGACATGACTTAGTGACTAAACAACAATTATCTCTGCTAGAGGAGGGGTACCTGACTCAGGCTTCAGGGTTTGGGGAATAGTTCCTACAAGTAACTCGGCTTTGAAAGACAAGGAAAAGGTCAGCAGGTAAAGGAAGCAGAATGTCCCAGACAGGGAGCATATGCAAAAATCTGAAGGTGAAAAAACATGGTACCTGAAAAAGATTCAGAATCAATCTGGCTAAAGTGTAGATACAGGTCCTGAGAAGTGGCGAGAAACAGGCTAGGGAAGAAGGCGAGGACAAGGCCTGAAGGGCCATCTGAGTCAGTCTGACACCTATAAACTGTGTCATCCTAGGTCAAGGAGGAGCCAGTGACACAGTGAAACTTGTGTTTTACAGAGAACACTCTGGATGCTTTGTGGAGGATGAACTGACTGGCACGGGGATTGAGCCTAGAATGAGGAGCCTAGCTAGTTATGAGGCTGTGGAAGAAGTCATGCAGGAGATGACGGTCTGAACTGGGGCCGAAGATGGCCACAGAGACGAATGGGGAAGATCTGCTGGATAACATGTAGAGCCCTTAAGCAGGTAATGGAAGATCATTAAATGTCAACTCCCTTCCATTGGCACGCTAGAAAAGGGAAATCTGAACACCTGGGTTCTAGTCCTTGGCTAGAACAGGTTTTTATAGTTCCTAGCCATCTGTGGGCTCTTCAGTGAGCCACCTCCCCACTTCTGGCCATATCTGCAAAATAAATGACAATGGGTCTGATAATCTCTCAGGTCTCCTCTGGCTTCTAAGTCCTTTGAAACAGATGTCCCCTCCCTGCTCTCCTCTGGCAGCTCCTGACTGTCCCCTGCCTCCCACTCCCTGTTGCAGCCCCCTCAGCAGAGGGCAGGGATCCATGCAGCCTGAGATTTCAATTCTTGCTGAGGATCTGGGCAGTCTGGGTCAGCAACAGCGAGGTTAGTCACAGGACCCCACTTAGGACAGTCCTGAGAACAGGTAGGGCATGCAAGACAATTGTTCAGACCCCAAGAGACCAGGGAAGGGGAAAGGGTGGGCCCTCTCACCCCCAGCCTCTAATACCTTCACAAACTTCTGATACAGCAAGTTGGGCTTGGCGTGACCCTGACGGGTGGTCTCCTCAGACAGGCGTCTTATCTGTACTCCGTCCTGGGGGAAGCATGTGTGAGTGGGTGCCACGTCTCCCTCACCCCCACGAGTCCAGGCCCTCGTGTGTTGCACACCTGCTATTAGGGCTTATACCTGCCTAGTTTCCACGACCAAGTTGGCTGCAGTCTTGTTGAACAGATCATTCCACCAGTGATTTGTGAACTCCTTGGCAGGGTCGTGTCCCACCTGCCAGAGAAGTGTGAGCTCAGGGCTTGTCATTCCCCTCCTTCACCCTATCTTCAAAGCCCCCATCTCCCATCCCCACTGACTCCCGCAGGCTGTCCAGTCTTACCCCATAAGTGTCCTGCTTCAGCGTCACCCTGAGGGCCTGGGTGATACCATTCTCTTTCCGGCCCAGGCCTTTGCCTGCAGAAGACAGCGAACGACCTGGCTAATTCCACTGCCTGCCCTAAGCGCTCACAAAGCAACCCCGGCACATGCCACTCCTTGTCATTCCACACGCCTAGCACTGGGCGTGCCCTGTCCCTCTCAGAAACCCTCCCAGTTCCACTCTTCCTAGTACCTCTCTCCATACGGTCTTCATGTCTTTGAGCCCAAACTCTCTTTTCCCATAATTCTCTCAGGACAGAGGTCATCTCTTTCCCACTCCCAGTTCTCTCAGCCACTTCCTTCTCACTATCCACAGTCATATTTCTTCCCTTTTCTGGAAATGTCAGCAATTTTCTTCTGCAAATTTTCTCTTTAACTTTTCATCTTCCATTGAACAGACTACACAGAGGTTAATCCAGGATAATCCCTCTCCCCTGGGCAGAGGGTAGTGAGGGAGTTGAGGGATGTGGAAGGGGCCCCACTGGAATCACCTTGAGTCCATCCATGCTTTAGCAACTGCTTCTCAGCAAACTTCATCCCCCAACTCTTGACCTCGGGAGTGATACTCATGGTGAGAAAAGTCACTGTCTTCAGGCTCTCACTGGAGAAGCAGCAGTCACTGTCATCCCTTTAAGAGGAAAGGAGAAAGTGCTCAGATCATGTACCAAATCCATCCTAACTGCTCTTATAAGATTCTTTCCTGGAGCTGGAGCAGAGACCAAGCTGGGAGGCCTGGTCCTTAGGGAGCTCCCTGACCACTGAGAGGTCAACATGCCCAAAGTCAAGGAGGACTGGTATTAACAACAATACCTAAATTTATGGAGAGCTCACCACACGCTGGGCTTTGCTAAGGCTTTGCATGGATCACTTCATGTAATCGTCTCAGTCCAGGAAGATTTCCTAAACTTTGCATTCAGGAAAGTATTACTATCCTTTTGTACAAATGAGGAAACTAAAGCCTAAAGAAGTTAGGTGACTTGCTCAAGGTCACACAGCTGATGCATGTAGAATTCACATTCAGGCAGCTGGTCTGCAGAATTCCCACTCTTTACTGCTACCTGACAACATCTCTCATGATTTATTACCATGTTAAAAACAAAGCAAAGCAATGAGATGTTTGTTAACCTGAGTGATATCTGTCTGTGCTCAGTTGTGTGATTCTTTGTGACCCTTTGGTCTGTAGCCCGCCAGGTTCCTCTGCCCATAGGGTTCTCCCAGCAAGAATACTAGAGTGGGTTGCCATCTCCTCCTCCAGTTATAAAACAGCAGTGCTTTGTATCCTATACCTGTGCCCCAGCATTTACACTGTCCTCTTACTTGCTGTGGGGGCCTCACCACCACTGTCTTTCAGTCTTGCTGGAGCACCTTTTTGAAACTGTCCAGCTTGGAAAGGTGCTCCTATATTTAACAGGAGGATTACACATACTATTATACTGTCTCATCTAACCCTGACAGTTCTGTAAGACAGCTATTACCCTTATTTTATAGAGGAGAAAAACAAAGTCTCGGCTTCTTGCCTGGTTTCTTGTACAGCTGGTAAGGGATGTAGCTGGAAATATGAGCCCAGGATGCTTGACTGTATAGGAGCCCTGCTTCTATTACATTCTTAACTACAGTCATCCCTCAGTTATCAGCGGGGCACTTGTTTTAGGACCTGCCATTGATACCAAAACCCAAATTCTATACTCAGCCTTCCACATGCCGGCATGTTGCTAACTGTTTCACACATGTTATCTCATTTAATCCTTCCAACAACCCCACAGGGAGGTGTTTTGAGTTTTTGTTTTGGCTGCCCTAGGTTCCTTGCGGGATCTTAGTTCCCCAACCATGGACTGAACTCCAGCCCTCCGCAGTGAAGGTGCAGAGTCCCAACCACTGGACCACCAGGGAATTCCCAGGAGGTGTTTTTACTGTAACTTACACCTGAAGAAATGGCATTGAGAAGTTTAGCTACTTGCACAAATCAAATAGCTGGTTAAGTAGCGGATCTAGGATCTCAGGCACTCCAGAACTGGTGCTCTCAATCACTACACACAGGCTCATAGCCATTTACGCTTTAAACTCTAAGACTTACCACAGCCTATGCCTTGTCGCATTAATTCGAAATTATATTATATACCACAGCCTATGCTTAGTCTTATTCCCAAACCCCTGATGCACTTAATGCAGCTCCTGAATGCGTTCAGTCCTTAATTGTTGAACTGAATGACAGGTAGGAATTTCCTTAACCGACCTAGAACACGTCACTGGGGACAGAAGCTAGATCTCGGGCTGTGCTCCGCAGTCTTTGCCAAGGCTGTGAGCACGCTTGCTGTCTTCTTTCCAGTCAACGTGAGTTTTCTGGAGAAGGGGCCCTGGGCTACCATTCTTACAGAGGTTCTGAAGAGCTGGCTCCTTTCCCTAGGGTTCCTTCCTGTGGAGGCTGAAACTCCAGCCCTCCGACTGCAGCTTCACTTGAGTAAAACTATTCTCTTTCTGTCACATCTGCCCCGAGCCCTGGCTATGACAGTCACCATTCGGGGGACTGTAGCCCCTTACCGTCATTGCGAGATCCTCTCCGCAGAAACATGTGACAAACGTGACTCGTGCGCAGCCATCTTCCCGGAAGTGCTGGTTCGACCCTTCTAGACTGCGGAAACCATAGAGATGCATGCTGGAACTGCGTCTCTGTGGTCCCGAGAAACTGAGAGGCGGGCTTGCCCTATGGTTGCCATAGAAACTCTGCCCCAGAGGGATCCCATTTCTGGAGATTCGAGAGGTATTCTACTTACTGCCTCCCAGCAGGTCCTGAGCAGCTAAGGGACTTCAGTCCTATCTGGCTCTATTGGGGTTCGGAGAATAGATTTGGGTCCGACATTGACTAGTCCTAGGCACAAATACGAGAAAGAAAAATTTTAGGTGAAAGCATCGAGAGTGGCCTGAGAGATTCGTGGAGGCAAAGAAGGAGGGAGTACCTCTGAGGTGATTAATAATTCAGGGGATGAATACTCAGCCTGCGGGGACAGTTTTTTTTTTTTTTTAATACAATCCTAGAGGTAAGAGGTTTCAATAGGTTCATCAAACACATTTTGATTCACTACTGTGTACCAGGACCTGTTCTTTGGTACTGGTGATACAAAGATGCGTAAGACACGAGCCCTGACTTCCAGGAGCACTTTGTCTAGCCCAAGCAAAGCTGGAAGCTCGAGTGGGACTGGAGAGGCAAAATCCCAGAATGCATAATAGGTTGAGGAGTTCAGACTTGCCTTATGAGAATCCATTGAGCAGGAGAGGGAAAGAACATACTGCAAAGAAGTCAGCAAGAGAGGTTGCACATCCTCTCATCCCCACAGTGTTCTTAGGGTCCACTGAGCCACCCAGGAACTAAAATCGGAAGGGGAAAAAAAAAAGTTTTCCCTTATTTGCATCCCTATATCAATATTTGGACTCGTCTGTCTACAATGCGGGAGTTCAGTTCAGTTCAGTTCAGTCACTCAGTCATGTCCGACTCTTTGCGACCCCACGAATCGCAGTACGCCAGGCCTCCCTGTCCATCACCAACTCCCGGAGTTCACTCAGACTCACGTCCATTGAGTCCGTGATGCCATCCAGCCAATCTCATCCTCGGTCGTCCCCTTCTCCTCCTGCCCCCAATCCCTTCCAGCATCAGGGTCTTTTCCAATGAGTCAACTCTTCGCGGGAGACCCGGGTTCTATCCCTGGGTTGGGAAGATCCCCTGGAGAAGGAATGGCAATCCACTCCAGGACTATTGCGTGAAAATCTCATGGACAGAGGAGCCTGGTAGGCTACAGTCCATGGGGTCGCAAAGAGTCGGACACGACTGAGCGACTTCACTTTCACTTTCTTATCAATATTTACGGTAACTTAGCGCCCCCTAGGATCTTCAAAGAGAAAAGCTGCCATTTCACTCAAGCTTTGTCACAATTGTCAGTATGTCATACTACCTCATTCCAGTACGTTTTTTTACATGAAATTAATTTTACTTTTAAAATATGCTACATAGGAACAATAAACAATGGATCTTGATTTAGTGGGCTTTTAGATGCTTTCATAAGTGATGTGGAATGCTTCAAATATACTGTTCAGAGGTTGGATTCAATAGAGGAACATTTCGTGAATGGCAGTCAGATCTGAGTCCTTTTCCTGCTCAAGAGCAACCTTTCCCTGGTCTATAAAATTAGAATGTTGGACTAGTCATCTTTACAATCTAGTCACCTTTGCAATCATCTTTACAAAGTTGGTTTTATTGTAGTGTCTCAGGGCCCACTGAGAAAATTTCATAGATAGGGTTTCAATTTCCACCATTTCAATTTTCCACCATTTCTATCTCCACTGTCTATCTAATATTACATATAATACTGTGGTCATAAAAGAGGTTTGAAAACTCATGAATAGGGCAAAGGCCCTTTTCAGCCCACAATTTCTGTTCAGCATACTCTTTGTCGGCCATTCTGAAAACCTAATGGCCATAATTTGTTGAATTGAACATTCAGAAAACTAAGATCATGGCATCCAGTTCCATCAGTTAATGGCAAATAGATGGGGGGGAAAAATGAAAACAGTGACAGACTTTATTTTCTTGGACTCCAAAATCACTGCGGACAGTGAGTGCAGCCATGAAATTAAAAGATGCTTGCTACTTGGAAGAAAAGCTATGACAAAACTAGACTGCATATTAAAAAGCAGAGACATCACTTTCCTTTAAAGGTCTATATACTCAAAGCTATGGCTTTTCCAGTAGTCATGTATGGATGTGAGAGTTGGACTATAACGAAAGTGCGTACCAAAGAATTGATGCTTTCAAACTGTGGTGTTGGAGAAGACTCTTGAGAGTCCCCAGTCAATCCTAAAGGAAATCAACCCTGAATATTCATTAGAAGGACTAATGCTGAAACTGAAGCTCCAGTACTTTGGCCACCTGATGAGAAGAACTGACTCTTGGAAAAGACCCTGATGCTGGGAAAGATTGAGGGCAGGAGGAGAAGGCCGCGACAGAGAATTAAATGATTGGATGGTATCATCTACTTGACGGACATGAGTTTGAACAAACTCTGGAAGATAGTGAAAGATAGGGAAGCGTGGCCTGCTGCAGTCCATGAGGTTGCAAAGAGTCGGACACGACTTGTTTAGTCGGAGCAACTGAACAACAACAATATAACTTGTTGACTCAAGATTCTGAGTCTGGCCTAGGAACTTGAACTCCTGCTCTGCCTGGCTCACTCACTTGATAAACATTTATTACGGGTCTTCTATAGACCACGGACTAAAGGTCCAGCCCTTGTTCTGTTGGGCTTCTCGATCATGTGGGGGTGTAACAAGTTACCATGAATTTATATCAGTGAGTGATGAGAGCTGTGGCAAGGTCAGAACACAGTGCTGTGGGGGTAAAAGGAGAAGTCAGGGCCCCTGCAGGCCTTTCCCTGGGGGCTATGTGGGGTTGCAAAAGAAGAAATGGGCCTCCAGGAGTTCAAAATTTCAGAGGGTTCAAACTCCTCACAAGAGTTGTACAAAATAAAAGCCATTATGAGAGAACAAGAATACATGACTATTTATAAGGTAAGCTCAGGGTCTTTCTACTCCTCCATCTTGGCCCCTCTCAGTTCTGAATGCTGGGAAGTCTAAGATCAAGGCACCAGGTTGATGACCTTCTGGTGAGGGCCCTTTTCCTGATTCATATCTGACAACTTCTTGCTGTGTTCTTTCGTGGTGGAAGGGGCCATGACTATTATAAGAAAATAATCTGAAATGCAGACATGGAAAGATCAGCAGAAATATTTATTATAGGAGTATTTATAAAATGAAAAAAAGCAAAGAACCTAAATATTCCACAACAGGAGAACGGCTAAATAACTTACAGTGGAACCACTGTTGCTTATTGCCCAGTCACTAAGTCACGTCTGACTCTTTGTGGCCCCTTGAGCTGCAGCACACGAGGTTCCCCATCCTTCACGATCTCCCAGAGTTTGCTCAAAGAGTGAACTATGCAGTGCACTAATACATGGTCTTAAAAAACGAATTTGAAGAAGGATTCTTAATAATTTGGGGGAAATGTCGATGATACGATTGAAATGATAAAAATAGGTACAAGTTCAGTTCAGTCGCTCAGTCGTGTCCGACTCTTTGCGACCCCATGAATCACAGCACGCCAGGCCTCCCTGTCCATCACCAACTCCTGGAGTTCACTCAGACTCACGTCCACTGAGTCCGTGATGCCATCCAGCCATCTCATTCTCGGTCGTCCCCTTCTCCTCCTGCCCCCAATCGCTTCCAGCATCAGAGTCTTTTCCAATGAGTCAACTGTTCGCGTGAGGTGGCCAAAGTACTGGAGCTTCAGCTTCAGCATCATTCCTTCCAAAGAAATCCCAGGGCCGATCTCCTTCAGAATGGACTGGTTGGATCTCCTTGCAGTCCAAGGGACTCTCAAGAGTCTTCTCCAACACCACAGTTCAAAAGCATAAATTCTTTGGTGCTCAGCTTTCTTCAAAGTCCAACTCTCACATCCATACATGACTACTGGAAAAACCATAGCCTTGACTAGACGGACCTTTGTTGGCAAAGTAGCAGGTACAAACAGGTCCCTAAATAGTAAGAGCCATCGATGTTAAAAATTCATTGACTATGACATCAAAATAAATAAAACACTTAGTAATTTAATAAAATATAGCAAAAAAAGTGCAATAATTATACACTGAAAATTCAAAAATGTCATTGAAAGAAGCAAAAGAAGACCTACATAAATGGGAAAATGCCTGTGTTTATGGATTGGCAGACTTAATATCACAGTACTCTCCAAATTACTTTGCCAACAAAGGTCCATCTAGGAAGGCTATGGTTTTTCCTGTGGTCATGTATGGATGTGAGAGTTGGACTGTAAAGAAAGCTGAACACTGAAGAATTGATGCTTTTGAACTGTGGTGTTGGAGAAGACTCTTGAGAGTCCCTTCGACTGCAAGGAGATCCAACCAGTTCATCCTAAAGGAGACCAGTCCTGGGTGTTCACTGAAAGGACTGATGCTGAGGCTGAAGCTCCAGTACTTTGGCCACCTCATGTGAAGAGCTGACTCATTTGAAAAGACCCTGATGCTGGGAGGGATTGGGGGCAGGAGGAGAAGGGGACGACAGAGGATGAGATGGTTGGATGGTGTCACCAATCCAATGGACATTAGTTTGGGTGGACTCTGGGAGTTGGTGATGGACAGGGAGGCCTGGCGTGTTGCAGTCCATGGGGTTGCAAAGAGTCGGACATGACTGAGTGACTGAACTGAACTGAACTGAACTGAACTTACTCTCCAAATTGGTCTACAAATTCAGCACAATCTCTATCAAAATCCGACTCGGATTTTTGCATCAGTCGACAAGTTGATTTGAAAATTCAAGTGGAAATGCCAGGGATCCTTTTTCTTGAAAATGAGAAAAGTTGAAGGACTAACTGAGCAACTTTCACTTTTTTCATGATTGGTAACAGGGGGATCTTCAAGAGGAGGTGAGTGTGATGATCAACACTTGAAATCCTTTTTAAATTTCTGGAGCAGAATGAAATCCTAAAAACTAGGTATTAGATTATTTTTCTTTAATCTAAGTCTGCACAGTGTCATAAAAACCATACTCTGCTAACAAATTCCTTTGGTGCATAAACTTGTGTAACATTTTCCTCTACCTCTTCTCATTTATTTATTTATTCTATTACTGAACTGCAAGATTGAGGGAAGAGAAAAGAACTTGTGGTTGCAACTACAGTATGGGGATTTTTAAAAAGTTTGTGTCACAAATATTGACAGTGTTTATCTAATATAGCATGTGGGTGTGCACACGCTTTGTGCTGCAAGGCTTTCAGGATGTTATTCTCCCACCAAGGATTGAAACCAACAGTCCTCCAGTAATGAAAGTGAGGAGTCCTAACCACTGGACAACCAGGGAATTCCCTAACAATATTATTTTTCTGTCTGTCTCTTAGAGTTTTTCTTTAGGCTGATAGTATTTCCCAATCTTCAGGCCTTAGGCAGTTTCTAATTTTCCTACTCCATTAACCATTTGGAATTTATAACAATAAAAATAATACAATTTCTTGTGTAGTGTGCTCTGCTATTTAAAAATAGTGGCTTTTATTTAAAACAGTGGTTTACAGTTTGAAATATTTTCACAAACATCAGTATATTTGATTCTCAGCCTAATCCCATGTTGTATGCAATCTTCCCCATTTGTAAGTAGGTAACCTGAATGCTCAAAATTCTCCAAGCCAGACTTCAGCAATACGTGAACCGTGAACTCCCTGATGTTCAAGCTGGTTTTAGGAAAGGCAGAGGAACCAGAGATCAAATTGCCAACATCCGCTGGATCATGGAAAAAGCAAGAGAGTTCCAGAAAAACATCTATTTCTGCTTTATTGACTATGCCAAAGCCTTTGACTGTGTGGATCACAATCAACTGTGGAAAATTCTGAAAGAGATGGGAATACCAGACCACCTGACCTGCCTCTTGAGAAATCTGTATGCAGGTCAGGAAGCAACAGTTTGAACTGGACATGGAACAACAGACTGGTTCCAAATAGGAAAAGGAGTACGTCAAGGCTGTATATTGTCACCCTGCTTATTTAACTTATATGCAGAGTACATCATGAGAAACGCTGGACTGGAAGAAACACAAGCTGGAATCAAGATTGCCGGGAGAAATATCAATCACCTCAGATATGCAGATGACACCACCCTTATGGCAGAAAGTGAAGAGGAGCTAAAAAGNAGGAGTACATCAAGGCTGTATATTGTCACCCTGCTTATTTAACTTCTATGCAGAGTACATCATGAGAAACGCTGGACTGGAAGAAACACAAGCTGGAATCAAGATTGCTGGGAGAAATATCAATAACCTCAGATATGCAGATGACACCACCCTTCTGGCAGAAAGTGAAGAGGAGCTAAAAAGCCTCTTGTTGAAAGTGAAAGAGAAGAGTGAAAAAGTTGGCTTAAATCTCAACATTCAGAAAACGAAGATCATGGCATCTGGTCCCATCACTTCATGGGAAATAGATTATTTTGGGCTCCAAAATCACTGCAGATGGTGACTGCAGCCATTAAATTAAAAGACGTTTACTCCTTGGAAGAAAAGTTATGACCAACCTGATAGTATATTGAAAAGCAGAGACATTACTTTGCCAACTAAGGTCCGTGTAGTCAAGGCTATGGTTTTTCCTGTGGTCATGTATGGATGTGAGAGTTGGACTGTGAAGAAGGCTGAGCGCCAAAGAATTGATGCTTTTGAACTGTGGTGTTGGAGAAGACTCTTGAGAGTCCCTTGGACTGCAACGAGATCCAACCAGTCCATTCTGAAGAAGACCAACCCTGGGATTTCTTTGGAAGGAATGATGCTAAAACTGAAGCTCCAGTACTTTGGCCATCTCATGTGAAGAGCTGATTCACTGGAAAAGACCCTGATGCTGGGAGGGATTGGGGGCAGGAGGAGAAGGGGATGACCAAGGATGAGATGGCTGGATGCATCACGGACTCAATGGACGTGAGTCTGAGTGAACTTCGGGAGTTGGTGATGGACAGGGAGGCCTGGCGTGCTGCGATTCATGGTGTCGCAAAGAGTTCGACACAACTGAGCGACAGAACTGAACGGAACCAAGTATAATATTCTGCAAGTCCATTCATGTTGCTGCAAATGGCAGTATTTCATCCTTTTATGGCTGAATAATATTCCATCCTGTATGTGTACTACCTCTCCTGAATCTAGTCATCTGTTGATGAGCATTTGGGTTGCTTCCATGTTCTGGCTATTATAAACAGTTCTGCTATGAACTTTGGGGTTCATGAATCTTTTCCAATTATTGTTTTCATTTTTTTCTGGATATATATATCACTGGATAATATGGTAGTTCTATTTTTAGTTTATTAGGGTACCTCCATACTATTTCACATAGTAGCTGTACCATTCCCATCAACCACTCCAGTATTCTTGCCCAGAGAATTCCATGGACAGAGGAGCCTGGTGGGCTACAGACCATGGGGTCACAAAGAATTGGATACAACAGAGCGACTATCACACAACAATTTACAAAGATTTCATTTCCTCTGTATCCTATCCAACATTTGTTATTTGCAGACTTTTTGATGACAGCCATCTGACAGGTGTGAGATGATACCTCATTATGGTTTTGATTTTCATTTCTCTAATAATTAATGAAGCTGAGCATTTTACACGTGCCTATGAACCACCTGTATGTCTTCTGTGGAAAAATGTCTATTCAAGTCTTCTGTCTATTTCTCAATTGGCTCATTTGTTTTTTGATTCTGAGTTATATGAGTTGTTTGTATATTGTGGAAACTAACCCCAGTCAGTTGAATCATCTGCAAATATTTTTTCCTGTTCCATAGTTTTTCTTTTTGTTTTGTTGATGGTTTTCTTTCTTTGCTTTGCAAAAGCTGTGAAGTCAACCATTATAGGTCCCACTGGTTTATCGTTTATTTCTTTTGCCTTAGGAGACTGATGAAGAAAATACTGCCATGATTTATGTAGAGTGTTTCCTCTATGTTTTCTTCTAAGAGTTTCATGGCTTCATGTTTTACATTTAGGGCTTCAAACTATTTTGAGTTTATGTTTGTATACTATGTGAGGGAATGTCCAAAGAGATCCATATTTTTCACTTCCCTCCCCCACATTTTGTGTTTTTGATGTCATTATTTTGCATCTTCAAGCTTATTGCTTTACTGTTCATTGTAGTTATAGTTGCTTTCACAATTTTGTTTTCTTTTTTAAAATCTACATACTGGCTTATTTAAGTGATCTTCAATCCTTCTATGTATTTGCCTTTCCTGTTGGGATTTTCCTTTTCCTATATATTTTTGCTTCTTTTTCATTTAAAGGAAACCTAAAGCAATCTTGAAAAAGAATAAAGCTAGAGGAATCATACTTTCTGATTTCAAAGCAATATAGTATTGGCATGAAAACAGATACACTGATCAATGGAATAGAATCATGTGCCCAAAGTAATCCTGTGCATATATAGTCAATTAACTGACAAATGAGCAAGATATACAATGGGGGAAAAACAATCTTTTCAGTAAACGTGTTGGGAAAGCCAGACAGCCACATGCCAAAGAATGAGACTGGACCCCTTCTCTTACACCATACACAAAAATCAACTCAAAAATAGATTAAAAACTTAAATGTAAGACATGAGACCATAAAGCATTTAGAAGAAAACAGTTGGAAAACTCCTTGGCATTGCTATCAGCAATGATTTTTTGGATTTAACAGAAGCAAAAATTAATAAGTGGAACTACATCAAATTAAAAGCTTTCACATAGCAAAAGAAACCATCAGGAAACTGAATAGTCAACCTTCAGAGTGGGAGAAAATATTTGCAAACCACTTACTTAATAAGGGATTAATGTCTAAAATATACAAGTAACCCATACGATTCAACAACAAATAACTCAATGAAAAAATGGGCAAAGGACCTATACAGACAGTTTTTCAAAGACATACACATGGCGAACAAGTACATGGAAGGTTGCTCAACATCACTAATCCTCAGGAAACGCAAATCAAAACCACAATGAGATGTCACTTCTCCTCCACTAGGATGTTCATCATCAAAAAGACAAAAGATAACAAATGTTGGTGAGGATGCTGAGGAAAAGAAATATTTGCACACTGTTAGCGGAAATATAAACTGAAACAACCACTGTCACAAACAGCTTGGAGGTCCCTCAAGAAATGAAACATAGAACTACCATATGATACAACAACCCCACCTCTGAGAATATATCCACAGAAAGTGAAACCATTGTCTCAAAGCGATATATGCACTCCTATGTTCACTGCAATATTCAACACAGTCAAATTATGGGAACAACCTCAGTGTCTGTAAACAGATGAATGTGTGAAGAAAATTTTATATTTCTTTATATATATTATTCAGCCTTAAGTAAAAGAAGGAAATTCTGCCTTTTGCAACCTAAAGGCATCATGCTAAGTGAAATAAGCCAGACACATATAAAAAGACAAATATGAAAACTATCAATATATATTACCACTTACATGTGGAATCAAAAAAAAAAAAACCAGGTCAAACTCATAGAAACGGAGAGTACAAAAGCAGTTGCCAGGGCCTGG
Source organism: Aepyceros melampus (assembly GCA_006408695.1). NCBI lineage: Eukaryota > Metazoa > Chordata > Mammalia > Artiodactyla > Bovidae > Aepyceros > Aepyceros melampus. The sequence continues at coordinate 314,214 of SJXQ01004637.1, read as the reverse complement.
GAGGTAGGGAAAGTAAGGAGAGATTGACAAAAGGGCACAGACTTTCAGGTATCAGATGAACGAGGTCTGACGCTCTAATATACAGCATGGTGACGATAACAACACAGCGCTGTATAACTGAAATTTGCTCAAAGGGTAGAACTTAAATGTTTTCACTAAAAAATGTAGTGTGAGCTGATGGTTGTGTTAAAGACATGTGATGTGATGGATGTGTTAATTAACTTGATGGTGTATCAACTTATAATGTGTATGTATGTCAAGTCATCACATTGTGCACTTTAAATATATTACAATTTTGTCAATTATACCTCAATAAAGTTTTCTAACACCATACACAAAAATAAACTCAAAATGGATTAAAGATCTAAACGTAAGAACAGAAACTATAAAACTCCTAGAGGAGAACATAGGCAAAACACTCTCTGACATAAATCACAGCAGATCCTCTATGATCCACCTCCCAGAATACTGGAAATAAAAGCAAAAATAAACAAATGGGATCTAATTAAAATTAAAAGCTTCTGCACAAGAAAGGAAACTATAAGCAAGGTGAAAAGACAGGCTTCAGAATGGGAGAAAATAATAGCAAATGAAGCAACTGACAAACAACTAATCTCAAAAATATGCAAGCAGCTTATGCAGCTCAACTCCAGAAAAATAAATGACCCAATCAAAAAATGTGCCAAAGAACTAAATAGACATTTCTCCAAAGACATACGGATGGCTAACAAACACATGAAAAGATGCTCAACATCACTCATTATCAGAGAAATGCAAATCAAAACCACAATGAGGTACCATTTCACACCAGTCAGAATGGCTGCGATCCAAAAGTCAACAAGCAATAAATGCTGGAGAGGGTGTGGAGAAAAGGGAACCCTCTTACACTGTTGGTGGGAATGCAAATTAGTACAGCCACTATGGAGAACAGTGTGGAGATTCCTTAAAAAATTGCAAATAGAACTGCCTTATGATCCAGCGATCCCACTGCTGGGCATACACACCAAGGAAACCAGAATTGAAAGAGACACGTGTACCCCAATGTTCATTGCGGCACTGTTTATAATAGCCAGGACATGGAAGCAACCTAGATGTCCATCAGCAGATGAATGGAAAAGAAAGCTGTGGTACATATACACAATGGAGTATTACTCAGCCATTAAAAAGAATACATTTGAATCAGTTCTAACGAGGTGGATGAAGCTGGAGCCGATTATACAGAGTGAAGGAACCCAGAAAGAAAATCACCAATACAGTATACTTACACATATATATGGAATTTAGAAAGATGGTAATGATAAACCTGTACATAAGACAGCAAAAGAGACACAGATGTATAGAACAGCCTTTTGGACTCTGTGAGAGAGGGAGAGGGTGGGATGAGTTGGCAGAGTGGCAGTGTAACATGTATGATATCATAAGTGAAATGAATCGCCGGTCTAGGTTCGATGCAGGATGCTTGGACTGATGCATGGGGATAATCCAGAGAGAAGGTGTGGGGCAGGAGGGGGGAGGTGGGGGTCGGGATTGGGAGTTCACGTACACTCGTCGCTGATTCATGTCAATGTATAGCAAAACGAATACAGTATTGTAAAGCAAAACAAACTAAAAAATAAAAATTAATTAAAAAAAAGAAAAAAAAATTTCTTCTAGGTAGTAGAGAAGTCCTCGAGACTATGTTTTTATAGTTCTTGTGTTTTCATAAGGTGACAATGACAGCTTTCTTAGTCCTTGCTCAGCATATGTGACACTCTGACTTTGAAGTCTAACGTCTAAGAGCCTGGAAGCACTATGACATTATCTGACACATTTTCTTTATGGTACTTTTTAAAAAACTTATTTTCCTCATTAAAAAATGTTGTTGTTGTTCAGTTGCTTAGTCATGTCTAACTCTTTGTGACCCCATAGATGGCAGCACATCAGGCTTCCCTGTCCTTCACTGTCTCCCAGAGTTTACTCCAACTCATATCCATTGAGTCAATGATGCCAAAAATACATGTTTATACTAGAAGAGTTGAAATATTTTTTTAAAAATTGAACAAAAGAAAATCTTATATCACCCCACAACCTGGAGAGAATTTCTATTAATGTTTTGATGCAATGCTTTCCGAACTTCACTCAGTATAACTTTTTTACACGTGACCATACCATTGGAGAGGGAAATGGCAACCCACTCCAGTGTTCTTGCCTGGAGAATCCCAGGGATGGGGGAGCCTGGTAGGCTGCTGTCTCTGGGGTCGCACAGAGTCGGACACGACTGAAGCGACTTAGCAGCAGCAGCAGCAGCATAACATGTGAACAAAAAGCACTCTTTTACACATAAAAATTATATAAGCATTTTCTATGCTGTTACATTCAGAAAACTAAGATCATGGCATCTGGTCCTATCACTTCATGGGAAATAAATGGGGAAACAGTGGAAAGAGTGTCAGACTTTATTTTTGGGGGCTCCAAAATCACTGCAGATGGTGACTGCAGCCATGAAATTAAAAGATGCTTACTCCTTGGAAGGAAAGTTATGACCAACCTAGATAGCATATTCAAAAGCAGAGACATTACTTTGCCAACAAAGGTCCGTCTAGACAAGGCTATGGTTTTTCCTGTGGTCATGTATGGATGTGAGAGTTGGACTCTAAAGAAAGCTGAGCACCGAAGAATTGATGCTTTTGAACTGTGGTGTTGGAGAAGACTCTTGAGAGTCCCTTGGACTGCAAGGAGATCCAACCAGTCCATTCTGAAGGAGATCAATCCTGGGTGTTCACTGGAATGACTGATGCTAAAGCTGAAAGTCCAATACTTTGGCTACCTCATGCAAAGATTTGACTCATTGGAAAAGACTCTGATGCTGGGAGGGATTGGGGGCAGGAGGAGAAGGAGACGACAGAGGATGAGATGGCTGGATGGCATCACTGACTCGATGGACATAAGTTTGGGTGAACTCTGGGAGTTGGTGATGGACAGGGAGGCCTGGTGTGCTGCAATTCATGGGGTCGCAAAGAGTTGGACACGACTGAGCAACTGAACTGAACTGATGCTGTTACAATTACAAAAATGAATATACCATTTTTATTGAATGTAATTCATATAAAATAAAAATTTAACCTTTTAAACCATACAATTCAGGGGTTTTTCAATTCCTGGGTTGGGAAGGTCCACTGGAGAAGGAATAGGCTATCCACTCCAGTATTCTTGGGCTTCCCTTGTGGCTTAGCTGGTAAAGAATCTGCCTGCAATGCAGGAAGCGTTTGATCCCTGGGTTGGAAAGATCCCCTGGAGAAGGGAAAGGCTACCCACTCAGTATTCTGGCCTGGAGAATTCCAAGGGGTTGCAAAAAGTTGGACACAACTGAGCGACTTTTACTTTCACTTAGCATATTCACAAAGTTGCACAAGTAAAATTACAATCTAATATTAGAACAGTTTCATTACCCCAAAGGAAATCTGTACCCATCAGCAGTCATTCCTTCACTCCTCTTTTCCCTAGACCCTTACTACTAATCTACTTTGTTTTTGTGAATTTCACTATTCATTTTATATAAACGGAACCATACACTACGTGGTTATTTACATTTCACATTTTTCACTTAGCAGAATTTTTTTAAGACTCATCTATGTTGTAGTATGTATCAATACTTTAATACCTTTCATGACAGAATATTAAATTCTATGAATAAGCCAAATTTTAATATCTATTTATCAGCATGGACATCTGGCTTGCTTCCACTTTTTGACAATTATGTCATACTTTTGATGATTATGTCATACATACATACATTTATACTGCCATAAACATGTGTGTACAAGTTTTTGCATGAAAATCAGTTCTTAGTTTTCTTAGGTATGGTTAGATAGCATCACTGACTCAATGGACATGAATTTGAGCAAACTCCAGGAGACAGTGAAGAAAGGACAGGGAAGCCTGGCATGTTGCTGTCCATGGGGTCGCGAAGAGTCAGACTCGACTTTGAGGCTGAACACAGGTATATACCTAGGAGTGGAACTGCTAGGTCATACGGTAACTCTTTTAACTCTTGTTTCTTTTTTTGAGAAACTGAGAAAACATTTTCCAAAGTAGGTGCCCCATTTCATGGTCCCACCAGCAGTGTTATAATGAGGGTTTCAACTTCTTCACAGCCTTGCCAATGTTTGTTATCTATCTTTTTAATAATGACCATCCTAGTTGGTGTGATGTGGTAGGTATATAACTGTGGTTTCAATTTACATTTCTATACAGAACGTGACACTGAACAACTTCAACAGTTTCTCTTCAGTTCTTTCTAATCGTAGGTTAATCAAACCCACTCTTCTTAGACTTACCTATTGTATTTTCCTGTTCTAGAATTTGTATTTGATTTCCATTTATTTTGTTTAAAATTTCAATATTCTGTCAATTCCTTGAACATATCACTCATGGTTTATTTGCTGTATTGGTCAAATACCTTCATTTTCTTCATCTTCTGTGGATCTATTTTATCTGTTTTGTCTCTTACTGTTTTGGGAATAGCCTTTGTATGTATAGGTGTGTGTTTGATGCTGCATATTAAAATTTAACAAGTTAGGAATTCCTTGGTGGTACAAGTTATGACACCACACTTTCACTGCCGAGGGCTCAGGATCGATCCCTAGTCAGGGAACTAAGATCCCACAAGTCATGTAGAATGACCAAGTTAAAAAAATAATGAGTCTGGATGATGTCATCATAATCAAGACAGGATTGGTTTTGCCTCTGGCAGGCAGGTAGGCTAAAAGGAGGAGCAATTCCTCATTGTCTTTCTCAAATAAGGAATAAAAATGTTAAAAGCGTCAGTGCGTGAAGACTGGTCTATTTCTGGTACATTTTTACTCATAGGTTAGGACTTTCAGAACTCCAGCTGAAAACATGGGGTGTTTATTAGGGTCCTTTTTTTGTGGGAGGGGTCCTTTAATTTCAGCTTTTATCTCCCTGCGTCATGGCTCTGTCAAGGATCTGCTCATGTTATCAGCCTCTCAGTTGCTTCTTCCAGTCAGTAATGCCAGATCACCTCTTTGAGCCTCTTTTTCTTGCAGTCCAGGCCCTCACAATTCCTCATATACAACCTTGGTAGCTATGGCATGTATTCAAAACAGTAGCTTTTGTCTAAAAAAAAAAAATTGAACTAGTTGTTTACAGCTAGACAATTGGTTCCAGCTACTTAATATACCATTGCTGATATTGGAATTCCTCCATGTAAAATATTTTTAAGTTTATATAGTTGATTTAACAACTTTCTTCCCTTAATTGCTTCTAAATTCTGACTCATGGTGAGAGAGACCTTCACATTTTACTGTTATTTTGTTATACTCCTTTTATGGTTTCAATTTTTAAATTTATATTTTTATATTCATCTGGAATTTATCTTAATTAGCTGAGGTTATATACAACTTAGTTTTATTTCTGATGCCCACCTGTTTATCTATTTTCATTTATTGGACAGTCTTATATTTTTGTCACAGACTTGAAACTACCTTTTTAAATAGTAAATTGACCTGTGAATTTTGACCTGTGGATTTCAACTTTTCCATTGTTTCATTGCATGTCTGTGTGTCTGTGACATGTTTTAATGACTTTAAGATTATCATGAAATACTCTGTATATATTTAAGGTATATAATTTGATCAGCTATATGTATACACTAGTGAAATTATCGCTACAATCAAAATTTTCTTGTGTGCTTTTTAAATCTATACAAATTCTGATGCCACCTGCTGTGACTAAGCAACAAACTGTCATTTTAATCTGTAGTTTGTGTTTTTTTTTGATAAATCAAATCATATAGAATACTAATTTTGTCTTTTATTCACAGTTATTTTGAGATATCTATTTTGTTGCCTTTGGCATTAGTTTGTTCCTTCTTACTGCTAAGTAACGAAAGTGTTAGTCACTTAGTCATGTCTCCTCTTTGCAACCCCATGGACTACAGCCTGCCAGGATCCTCTGCCCATGGAGTTTTCCTGGGCAATGAACCTAGACTCCTCCATTGCAGGTGAATTCTTAACCATTTGGTAGTTTGAGACTCATCTAGGTTGTTGCCTTTGGCATTGCTTTGTTCCTTATTGCAGTAATAGTATTCTACATATTTATCCACTTGCCTCTTATTGGACATTTAGGTTGATCCCAATTTGGGGCTATCATAAGTAAAGCTGCTATAACATTTTGTAAGACTTTGTGTGCATATAATGCTTTGATTTCTCTTGAATAAAGATGGACTGCCTAGCCTATATGATGTGTGATTTTCCAAAATTGTTCAAATGTTTTCTAAAGTACTTACAGCATTTTACATTTCAGCAAGAAGTGAATGAAGGACTTCCCTCATGGTCCAGTGGTTATGAATCCACCTTGCAACCCAGGGGGTGTGGGTTCAATCCCTGATCTGGGAACTACGATCCCACATGCTGCAGAGCAACTAAGTTTGCACGCCTCAACTACTGACCCCTCCCACAACTAGGGAGTCCATGCACCGAAAATGAGAAAATCCTGCCTGAGGAAGCAAAGATCCCAAGAGCTGCAACCAAGACCTAATAAATACAGCCAAATAAATATATACATATTTTTTTTAAATGAGATTTCCAGTTGATCTATCTTCGTCAGTTGATACATCTACCAGCTGTAACATCTTCTTCAACACTTGATATTATCAGTCAAGTATAGTTATTCTTATGGATGCACCTTACTGTGGTTTTAATTAGAATCTCCTTTAAGATGCAATTTAAAGATAATACCTTTCACATATTATCTCAAGAAATGTCAGATCAAGTATTTTCTCATTTTAAATATTTGTTTTTCCTTCTCATTAGCTGTAGTAGTCCTTTTTACTTGGGGGACATATGTTTTTCAAATATATTCTCCTCATCTGCCTTTTGATTTTCTTAAATATGTGTTTAGCTATGCTGGGTCTCAGTTGCAGCATGTGGGATCCAGCCCTCTACACTGGGGGCACAGAGTCTTAGCCAATGGACCAACAAAGCAGTCCCTTGATTGACATCTTTACAATATAGATTCTTCTAATCTATGAATATGACATATTCAATTATTTAAGTCTTCTTTAATGTCTCTGAATTGTGTTTTAGGGGGAGTGCTCAGGTATTTCATATTCCCAGGTATTTTATATTTCTGATGCTGTCAAATAACACTTTTTACGATTAAGCTTATTTAAAATTTTACATGCAGGGTACAGAATAGTTATTCAATGGATATTCAATGAGTAAATGAAGAAACACATTTTCATTTTCAGAAATAAATTTGTGAAACAGCGTTTTAAAGGATGTTGAATTAAAACCATGACAGATCAGCAAAAGGAAGCTATAGGGAAGAGGTTCTAAAGAGTGTAGATTTCCTTTCTGTCTTGGCTTTCTGGCTCTGCGCTTTCCTTCGTGGGACCCAACCCACTGCTACTTCCGTTGACAAAGACTTCTGACACCTTAGGGACATGAATGTTGGTGCCACAAGACTGAGGAAAATACAAAGGCATTATTCTTCAATTTTATTTTCCTATTGTTCATTGCCAGTGTACTAGTGATGGTTCTCCAGAAAAACAGAACTGACAGGATAGATAGAGGATACAGATATTCTAAGGAATTGACTTGCATGGTTGGTTCTGGGGGCTAGTAAGTCTGAAATCCATAGGACAGGGCTATGGATAGAAGTTTCAATAGGAAACTCAGGTAAGAGTTGATGTTCCAATCTTCAGTCCAGACACTTTCAGCATCAGGCTGAAAACCCAGGCAGAGTTTTCAAGTTGAAGTCCTGAGGAGAACAGCTTCCGTGAAAGCTGTCTTTGCTCTAAGACGTTCCACTGATTGGATGAGGTCTAACAAAGATTCTCCTTGACCAAATTTTAATCAGTCTCCTCTAAACTCCCTTCTCAGTTAGGTTCTGGCTTTTGAGCTACTGTATTTGTCTCTGAATTCCTCAATGATCCTGCTAGGTCAGTTTAGCCGGAATACCCCACCCTCTATATCTGATACCTGGTTCCTTAACCTCTTCCCCAACCCCATCCCACCAGGTGATGTGTGACCAATCCCACCTGCCTTCAACCAGAATCCTGTTGGTCAGTTTAGCCAAAATCCCCTGACACCCCGCGTTATCTCTTGGCAGTTCTCAACCACTGACATGCCCGCCACCCCAGGCAGCTCCTGGGCTGCAAATTCCCACTATTCCTTGTCTGGAATTGAGCCCATTCTCTCTCCCACAGGACAGAACCCTACTGAACGAAGTTTGCCTTACCGTTAACAAGTGTCAGGAGTAACTTTTCTGTACCAGGGCCATCCACAGGGGAACAGGGAATGGGTTCCCCGAGTGGCTCACCCGTCCTGTTCGGCGTCAGCCTCTGCCTCATTTCCCCAGGGTCTGGAAAACCACACGACTAGGGCCGCCTAGTAAACGTGTAGGCTTCAGGGAAGCAATCCCGGCACCGCCCGGGACAGCGCTCCAAACGCACCGTCCCGGGCACCGGCCCCAAAGTTGGCCCGTGGACCTTTTCTCCTTGTTTCAGCTTTCTTTCCTGTCCTACCAGCTGTATGCTTATGCGGACAATTTTCAGTGTGTTCTGTGGACAGTAAGAAGTCAAACACCAATTTTTGGAGCAACTGCGTTGGCTGCGTCCGGCTGGGTTCTTCCGACGCGGGGCGGCGCCGGCGGGGACGCTGTCGCCTGCCGCCGAGGGGCCGCCGCGGACCGCCCCAGGCCGGAGGACGCCGTCCGCGCGCGCCGCGGTGCCCCCGCCCAGGCCTCCGCAACTCCGCCTCGCCTTCTCCTCCGCCCGCCCCCGCAAGGCTGTCCCCCAGGGCCGGACTCGCTCGGTCACAGCGGCCACTGAACCGCCGCGAAAACGCGGACTAACGGACTCGGGGCGTCGTCGCTGGGGTCGCCGGGAGCGGGACGTCACGGAGCCTGCGCGGGAGGGTGAGCGCGCGCACATGCGCAGGGCCGCGCGCTGGGGAGGGGGGTGTCGGGCGGCAGCGAGGCTGCGCGCGGCTGACGTGGTCGGTGGCCGCGGCGGCGGCGGCGGCGGCGGCGGCGGGGCGACGGCAGGGGAAAGGCGGGCGGGGCCGGGGGCTGAACCCGGAAGTTCTCGGCGCCAGAGCGAGCGCGCCCGGAGCGGAGCTTGGCGGCCGGGAGCCAGCGGGGAGCCTGCGTTCCCGGGTAAATGGACACGCGGGGCGTCCGCGCGGGGAGCGGGTGGGCGGGCGGCGGGGGTTGCCGTCGGTGGCGCGGTCTCGGCCCGGCGGGGGCCCGGGGAGGCTCTGCTCTGGCGGTCGTCCCCGGGGTGACCCCGACCTCCTCTTCGCCACGCTCCCAGGGCAGTGCCGCCGGGCGCCGCCGGCCTTTGGACGCTCGCCGGCCGGGATGAGGTGCGCCCCACCGCCCCGGGGAAAGGTGTTACTGGGTGGCGGGAAAGGGGAGGGAACGTGGGTCCCGTGGCCGCGACGGCCTGAGTGTCAGCGCCCCGGCGCCCTTGCATCGCGAAGGTGGCCGCCTCGACCTGCCCCGCGGCAGGCTCGGGGGAGCCTCCCCTTCTGCCCGCTTTCCCGCTACTCCGTTCGGGAATAGGGCCTGCAAGGTGTGCCCTGCCTCCTTCAAAATTATTCTTTTGTTGGCTTTTTCTAACCCGGCCCTCCTCGTTCTCCGCCCTAAAATCTCCGCCACGAATGCGTGGAAGCGGTGACTTTGTCATAATTTACTTCTCATTTAGGAAGGATTTGTTGACAGTACCGCGAGTGATTTAGGGTGCCTGGGCCGTGGAGTTGTTTTACGTGGTTCTACTCTCTTCTTCACAGACCAAGCAACCCTCGGGCACGCCCCTCCAGAAGCTGTGATCCCAGACAATCCTGTTTTCCTTCATAAATCCCTCAAGACACTTATGAAGTTTCTTGTTCTGAAACCGTTGTACTGCAATGAAGAAGAGGAGAAAGGTTACTTCACATCTTGACGAGAAGATCCATCTAGGCTACCATAAAGATTCCCCGGAAGGAAATGTTGTAGAGGAGTGTGACCAAGTAACCTACACTCATTCCACAGAAAGACCAGCTCCTGAAGCCCTACGCTGTTATCAGGAACTTCCTCCCTCCCCGGATCAGAGGAAACTTCTGAGTCTTTGCAGTACAACAAGAACTTGCTGAAGTATTTGAATGATGACCGGCAGAAGCAACCGTCTTTCTGTGACTTACTTATCATAGTAGAAGGAAAAGAATTTAGCGCCCATAAAGTTGTCGTTGCTGTTGGCAGTAGTTATTTCCATGCATGTTTGAGCAAAAATCCGAGCACGGATGTTGTCACCCTGGATCACGTAACGCACTCCGTTTTTCAGCATTTGCTTGAATTTCTTTACACATCAGAATTTTTTGTGTACAAATATGAAATCCCTCTGGTTTTAGAGGCTGCAAAGTTTCTGGATATTATAGATGCAGTTAAGCTGCTAAATAACGAAAATGTTGCCACTTTTCAGTCTGAGCTAACTGAAAAGTCATCACCAGAAGAAACACTAAGTGAATTAACTGGTAGACTATCAAGTAATCATCAGTGTAAATTCTGTAGTAGACATTTTTGTTATAAGAAGTCTTTAGAGAATCATTTGTCGAAAACCCATAGGTCCCTTTTATTAGGGAAAAAACATGGGTTAAAAATGCTGGAGAGAAGTTTTTCCACAAGAAGATCAAAACGGAATCGAAAGTGCCCTGTTAAGTTTGAGGACACCAGTGATGATGAGCAAGAAAGTGGTGATGGGTCAGACAATTTGAATCAAGACAATTTTGATAAGGAAAAGTCAGATAGAAATGATTCTGAGGATCCCGGAAGTGAATATAATGCTGAAGAAGATGAGCTAGAGGAGGAAATGTCAGATGAATATTCTGACATTGAAGAACAGAGTGAAAAAGATCAGAATGATGCAGAAGAGGAGCCAGAGGCCGGTGATTCTGTCGGAAGCATTCATGAGGGGTTAACCCCTGTAATCATTCAGAACAGTAACAAAAAAATATTGCAGTGTCCCAAATGCGATAAGACGTTTGACCGCATAGGTAAGAAAGAAAAGCTTGTTTCTTGTCTCTAATAATTTGCTTTTCATGGATACTTTAAAGGTGATAATTAAAAACTAAACTTTTAAAATAACTTTTGAAAGTATGGAGGGTGTTTGATTTTTGATCTGTATTTTATCCTGTTATTATAAATTTGTTGTGATTCAGGAATTAAGTATTTATATTACCTTTTATTTTCTCTTCCTCATGCCCTGGCAGTAGGCGACAGATCATTAGTTCCTGTGTTTAGTATGAAAAATTCCAGTGTGTCAATAATTATGAATATAGCATTTTGATTTATATGCTAATTTAAGTGCTATTTTTGAGTCATCATAGAAAATTGAAATAGCCCATATTGTATGTAATTTAATAATTCCTGTACTGTTTCCCCTTGACCGTGGTAATATGTGAGTCATAAGTATAGTCACTTTTCCAGTATCCAGTACTGTTTAGAACTGGGATGTTTCAGATTAAGAATAGTTAAGGATAAAACTAAATAACTAAATGTAATAAATGCCTTCATTCTGTAGGCAGAGACTTTAGGAAGTGTCCTAATAGTATTCTTGGGTTATTATAATAAGGAATAAATCAGTTTTTTATTAGAAAAGCATGTATATGAAAAGCATATGAAAGTGAAAGTATTAGTTGCTCATTTGTGTCTGACTCTCTGCGACCGCATGGACTGTAGCCCACCAGGCTCCTCTGTCCATGGAATTCTCCAGGGAGGAATACCTGGAGTGGGTTGCCATTCCCTTCTCTGGGGATCTTCCCAGCCCAGGGATCGAACCTGGGTCTCCTGCATTGCAGGCAGTCAGTAAATATTTAATTTCAGGAGAGCTTACTTGCTAGTAAAATAATTTTGGAGGTGTCTTATGTGGACTTTATAATGTGAACTTTAAAATTGCAGCAATTAACCTATTTACATATAAATGAGAGTTATGAAATTGGGGACTGTATTTTACCACATAGAATGATAAAAGAAGCAGGTAAGTATTATTTGACCTTATAAAATTACTTATACATTTAATATATCTCCATGTGTCCCTAGTGGGTCAGATGGTAGAGTCTGGCTGCAGTGCTGGAGACCCAGGTTTGATACCTGGTCAGGAAGATCCCCTGGAGAGTAAAGGCAACTCACTCCAGTATTCTTGCCTGGAAAATCCCATGGACAGAAGAGCCTGACAGACTTCAGTCCATGGGGTGGCAAAGAGTCAGATATGACTGAGCAACTTCACTCACAGATGTTACTGAGTTAGAAGGAAATTGGTTAACTAAGGTATTGGTTTGCTCTCAAAATAGTCAACAGTATATGATGTAGCAGTAGGTGCCTTTTTTTTGCTTTTTTATGCCTTTGAATATTTTTCTCTAAATTAGAATGCTTTTGACAATCCAACTTAATAATTGTTCATTGCTATTTTTACTGTGTTTAAAGTTCTGTACAAATGAATAGAGTAACTTTTTTTGAGCAACTAGTCAGTTGGAGACAAGTAGCTTGTTAAACTAAGGCTGGTAAATGTTCTTGTGGAGCTGTGAACCATATTGTGAGCATTACAGGGAACAGAAGAAGATTCTGGAATTGAGATACCTGACAACATTTCATTTTTCCAGTTGATTCTGCCTTTTTAGACTCTACTCTTAGCACACACTTCCTATATCATGCCTTGTGCTCAGTCGTGCCCAGCTCCTTTGCCACCCCATGAGCTATAGCCTGCCAGGCTCCTCTGGTCATGGGATTTTTCCCGGCAAGGATACTGGAATGGGTTGCCGTTTCCTTAATTTTGCCTAATTTGACTTGAGATGTGTGAGAGCAGGGTCAGCCTGCCAGTGGCATTGTGGGTCCAGCAGTTAGATATCAGACTCTTATATCCAACACTGGGCCTCTGGGATGCATTGTGAGCAAGGGATTCTGCGTTCAGGTAAGACAAGGAAGATGATACTCAATCTCTATTAACACTTTCAAATTCTCTAGCAAACAAACCTGTTAATTTTACTTAACCTGGCATTTTCTCAGATAACTTTATCACGGGACATTTGGAAACTCCCGGGAAACTAGAGTTCTTTGCATACTATTTGGGGAAATACTGCATAAGTTAAGGTCTTGATGTACTAAAAAGAGGCATTTTGCAGCTTTTTGAACTAAGATTGTTCAGATAATCAGATAAATGTGGGTATCAGTAGATCACATTGTCAGCTTATTTCCAGTCTCCTTTCTGAATGTGTTTTATATTATCCCCCTGTTATTGAACCCCTCTTTTGCTTAGCCTCATGGGGCTGCTGACTTCTCCCCTGTGCAGAGAAAGAAGAGATTGAGATTATGATTTTATCATACTGGTTACAAAGCGTTGATATGAGCTGTGGTGATGTCAGACTGCCTGCATTTTTGCATCCAGGTCTTATTTGAGTTACTTCACCTGTGTGTACTTTTGTCTCCTCACAGATAGAATGGATGATGCTAATAGTGCCTTCTCATGGGGGATACTATGAGGATTAGATAGGATAGTCTTTGTGAAATTTGTGTGAATATAGTATGAAATTACAGTACTGTGAAATTTAGGTGTGCAGTGAATGCTAGCTGCTCTTATTCATCATTAATATAGTTTCTGAGTGTCTGTACTATGCCAGACACTAAACAAATATGAAGTGATATGTTCTTTGTCATCAAGAATCTTAGAGATTAATGAGTACATGCAAAAACACAATTATATTATAATAAAGATAATCTTATCAGGACAGGGACAGACGCTTAGGGGAATCGGGAAAGATTTCATGCAGCAGGTAGCATTTGAGCTGAGAACGTAAGAAAGGGAGGAGCTTGCCAGGCAGAAGGACCAACAAGTACAAAGACTTTAAGGTAGTTATATTCTGGAAATTGCTAAAACTAGGGTGATTTCAGGGTGGGCTGCTGCTGCCAAGTCGCTTCAGTTTTATCCGACTCTGTGCTACCCCATAGACGGCAGCTCGACCAGGCTCCCCAGTCCCTGAGATTCTCCAGGTAAGAACACTGCAGTGGGTTGCCATTTCCTTCTCCAATGCGTAAGAGTGAAAAGGGAAAGTGAAGTCGCTCAGTTGTGTCCAACTCTTTGCGACCCCATGGACTGCAGCCTACCAGGCTCCTCCGTCCATGGGACTTTCCAGGCAAGTGTACTGGAATGGGGTGCCATTGCCTCTCCGTCAGGGTGGGCAAGTAGACGTAATGAAAATGATGAGAGATGAGGATTGGCAAGTGAGCAGAGGTCATGTTTTGAATAGTTTGTATGTAGTGCAGAGGAGTTTTTAATTAATAAGTGATAAAAAGTTGAGAAAACAGAGGAAATGACCACCATAGGAGTTTTAGAAAGGTAGACTGGCTTCAGGGAAGAGAAGGAAGTTGGAAAGAGCAGAGGGTTATTTCAGGCTTGGGCTAGGAGGATGAGCAGCATTGGGAATGGGATGCGGGACAGGGTGGACCAGAGCTGCAGGCTTCAGTGGACTGGTGATGGGTAGAATGAAAAGAACAGGCAGATGGAGAAGATCTGTGATTCTTCAGTGTCCTCCTGTATCATCTCTATCAGAAGTCCTCTTTATTCTTGAAACACTTCCAGGGCTACTTTCCAATAACCCTTGTATCACCCACATTTCTTTAGGAGGTTTTTAAAATGCCACCTCATGCGAAGAGTTGACTCATTGGAAAAGACCCTGATGCTGGGAGGGATTGGGGGCAGGAGGAGAAGGGGACGACTGAGGATGAGATGGCTGGATGGCATCATGGACTTGATGGGCGTGAGTCTGAGTGAACTCCGGGAGTTGGTGATGGACAGGGAGGCCTGGCGTGCTGTGATTCATGGGGTCGCAAAGAGTCGGACACGACTGAGAGACTGAACTGAACTGAAAATGTCCACCTAGGATTTTGGTTGTTATTTCCCTTCCTCATCACATTGTGAGCTGGAAAGTGTCTGTTACTTTTGGTTAGTATCCTTCATGATACCCCAGGTCATTTCAAATGAGATAGTAAGTTTTCAGTAAGTTCCTGTTTAATTGAACTAAGGTGAAAGATTGACATCTGACTTTAACTTGCTGTTTCAAAGTGGGTTTATGAGAGGTTAACTAATAAGCTCTAGAACTATATGTAGTTTACTGATTTGATTCTCTCACTTTGGATCTTTTACCTTTTTTGATGTGTTCCATAGATGTTCAGAGGCAGACTCCTGACCAGTTGTGCTTTCCTGAGGCTCCAGCTGTCCTCCTCTCTGCCCATTCTCATGCAGATAAGAGTCCTTTGACCTTTCCCCCTTAAACTGAAAACCTCAGGGTGAAAAGGCAAAAATCAAATGGGGAAAAGATGACAGATAGGGGTGAGAGAAAAAAATTTTGGATGAATTGTCTTTTCTGTCCTTTCCTTAGATTAAATTTGATCTCTTCTAGAAGCAGAAAATATTTTGTAGCTTTAAAAAAAATGTGACTTGTTTAAGACTGTCCTGACAGATTCCAGTTGGTTCTGAATAGGGAAGCATTTTGACTAATGGCATACTTCTGTACTTTAAAGTTAAATATTTTAGTAAAGTGTTCTTCATGCCATGCCAAATGAATAAATTTGAGGTATAATTTAAGATTTGGGAGATATATAATGAGCTAATTTGGTGATGTTTCTCTGAAAAAGCTCCACATGAAATCTGATAATAATTTAACATGACCCATTTGGAATGAAACCCAAGGTCAAGTTTTGTTATGTGTAAATATGTGTATTCTATATCATCTAATTTGGGACATAATTCATATTGGGATTCAGTCAGAAAAATGCTGTGGATGAAATTTCTTAATATGTGTTTTCTATTGGTGATCAAGAATGGTTGGGCATAACTTAGTATTCTGTGAAGGAACACTGAGGCTTTTTTTTGTTGGAAACTTTATTTGATAACCTTGAAGTGAACACTTGATTTATACATTATTATTGAATTCCCCCCACCCAATAAGAAAAGAAAGAGAGATTTGTTGTCTGTGTTATGCGAGGAGAACCCCTATCCTCAGCAGCCCTACCAGGTGATTTAAACCTGGGATTGCATTGTACATTTACCTGACTTTGTGGTTCAGCGTTCCCTCAGAAGCTGTGTCTCTTGTTCTTCAGAAATTCAAAGCCATGCAGATAACATATCCTGCAGTGCCTCTGTGCATACATTTGAGTTGACGTAATAGAAATGTGTTCTTTATTTTAGAGATTCTGATTGTTACAGTGATTATTCAAATTTATGTATTTTCATATGTGTCTTTGGACTTCACTGAATTTATTTTAAAACAATTTTCTTTTTGGGAGGTTAAATTGTGTTAAGTCTTCTGGTCTGTAGGCAAATGCAAGTTTAACAATCAGAAGTAGTTTTTAATCTTTAACTGCCACTTAATGGCTTTATTATTCAACTACATATAACTTAATTTGCATGCAAGACTTTCTTGACTCTAAATAAAGGGAAATTCTACTAATTGTTAATTTAACATCTTCCCAACAGAGGTATTTTCATAGAAAATAAAAGGTTTGGGGGAAGATTTTTCTTATAATTTAAGATTTTTATTAAGTTGCTCTTCCCATTCACTTGGGTAAAAATCAGGAGACTTTAGTAATAGGAGGTTAAGTTAGCTTTCAGTTCTGAGACTCTGTGCTAAGTATGCAGTCAATCCCCTGGTAGTAATAGTCCCATTCCAAAAATCACTTGTAACTTAGTCATGTAAAAATCATACTGTATACTCTTGATTCATTATTTACATAATTTAAAAAGCAAGCTTATGAAAAATGTGAAACGTGAAAACTTCTACAATCATGGAAGACTTTTTTGTTTTAATTCCATAAAATGACCCCTATCTTTGCCAAATTAAAATTGTGGGTTATTAGTACATATTGCTAATGTTTGGATTCTGTACCTTTTCTGGTATCCAATAAATGTGTAAAAAGTATTTTGGAATCAAGTACAAGCATGCTATTTTTTTTTAATTAATTTAATTGGAAGATAATTCAAGCATGCCATATTATAATAGAAAAAGATTAAAATCAACTCAGAAAACACTTCCCCCAAGAAATTATGTTATAGCAATATTACTCTAGTTATATCCTGCAAAAAATAATAAAAATACATGCTTTTCCAACTTGTTTTAGACAGTTCAAGGTTCAGTTCAGTTCAGTCGCTCAGTCATGTCTGACTCTTTGCGACCCCATGAATCGCAGCACGCCAGGCCCCCCGTCCATCACCAACTCCTGGAGTTCACTCAGCTCATGGCCATTGAGTCAGTGATGCCATCCAGCCATCTCATCCTCTGTCATCCCCTTCTCCTGCCCCCAATCCCTCCCAGCATCAGGGTGTTTTCCAATGAGTCAGCTCTTCGCATGAGGTAGCCAAAGTATTGGAGCTTCAGTTTTAGCATCATTCCTTCCAAAGAAATCCCAGGGCTGATCTCCTTCAGAATGGACTGGTTGGATCTCCTTGAAGTCCAAGGGACTCTCAAGAGTCTTCTCCAACACCACAGTTCAAAAGCATCAATTCTTCTGCGCTCAGCCTTCTTCACAGTCCAACTCTTATATCCATACATGACCACAGGAAAAACCATAGCCTTGACTAGACGGACCTTAGTCAGCAAAGGTTAGAAATACATAATTCAAGTTCAAGTTCAAGGTTAGAAATACATAATTATGCTATATGTATATTAATATGTATGTGTATGTTCAGTTGCTCAGTTGGGTCCAACTCTTTGTGACCCCATGGTCACAAAGGCTCCTCTGTTCTTGGAATTCTCCAGACAAGAATACTGCAATGGGTAGCCATTCTCTTCTCTAGGACATCTTCCTGACCCAGGGATGGAACCATAGTCTCTTGTGTTGTAAGCAGGTTCTTTACTGTCAAAGCCACCAGAGAAGCAAAAGATGCATAAATCATCATATGGTCTGTGCTTAAATACCTTGTAGATTTTTATCATATTTTGGTTTTTCTTTGCTTATAATGTTATCCTTCCCCCATACATTAAGGTAGATACCTTGGTTCCCTTTCTTCAGTATTCTTATGTAAGTGCACTGCAATTAATTTTTAGATAATACTCTCTGTTTTTATTAAATTTAATCATATTTAAGTTTAATTAAGTCCCATTTGTTTATTTTGTTTTTATTCTCATTACTCTAGGAGATGGGTCAAAAAGCATCTTGCTGCGATTTATGTCAAAGAGTGTTGTTCTGCCTATATTTTCCTCAAAGAGTTTTGCAGTGTCTGGCCTTACATTAGGTCTTTAATCCATTTTGAGTTTTTTTGGTGTATGGTGTTAGGAAGTGTCCTAATTTCTATTACATGACCAGTTTTCCCAGCACCACTTACTGAAGAGGCTGCCTTTTCTACATTGTATATTCTTGCCACCTTTGTCAAAGACTAGCGGACCGTAGGTACTTGGCTCTGTGGCTGGACCTCCTGTCATGTTCCACTCACCTGTATTTCTGTTCTTGTGCCAGTGCGATACTGTTTTGATTACTTTAGCTTTGTAATGTAGTCTGAAGTCAGGAAGCCTGATTGCTCCAGCTCTGGTTTTCTTTCTCAAGATTGCTTTGGCTATTTGGGGTCTTTTGTGTTTCTATACTAAGTAAAAACTTTTTACCTAGTTCTGTGAAAAATGCCATTGATAGTTTGATAGGGATTGTGTTGAACCTGTACATTGCTTTGGGTAGTATGGTCATTTTTACAATATTGATTCTTCTAATCCAAGAACATGGTGTGTCTAAATGTCCTTCAACAGATGACTAGATAAAGAAGCTGTGGTATATATGTACAGTGGAATATCACTCAGCTGTAAACAGGAGCGAAATTGGGTCATTTGGAGTGATGTGGGTAGACCTAGAGTCTGTCATACAGAGTGAAATAAGAGAAAAATAACATATTAATGCATGTGTGTGGGATCTAGAAAAATGGTACAGATGAACGTTTTTTCAGGGCAGGAGTAGAGACAAACATAGGGAACAGACTTGTGGTCCCTGGGGTAGCTGGGAAGGGGAGGGTGGATCTGGGAGGTAAGACTGACGTATATACACTACCATGTGTAAAATAGATAGCAGTGGAGACCTGCAGTGCAGCACAGGGAGTTCAGCACGGTGCTCTGCGATGACCTGGAGGGACGGGATGGTGGGGAACAGGTCCAGGAGGGAGGCCACAGGTGTATACATACAGCTGATTCACATTGGTACAGCAGAAACTGACACAGCCTTGTAAAGTAATTGTACTCCAAAAGTCGTATTTAGATGCATGTAATAAATTGGTGAATGTAGACAAAAAATGATGATTTCTTTTCTCCTCATGGCCTTAGAATATTTTGTTTTTTATCTAATCTCCATGATACATATAGGACTTACATATTTTTAAAAAGTGTGTGGGTGAAATGTTATACTTGCCTATTAGCTTTCGCCCAAAGAAAAAATTATGTATATAATTTTTTTGTCCTGAAAAAACTCAGGACAAAGCAAAGCTAAGCTTATCATAGAAAATTACTCTTCAAAAAAAAAAAAAGAAAATTACTCTTCATATTGATAGTGTTTTTTCTTATTTCTGTTGCCTTTCACTCAACAGTATCCTTAGTTAAATTTTCTATTTTGTGCTACTAGATGTGCATAGTCACAATTTCATTACAGAATAAAAATAATAGCCAGCGTTAACTGGTAGCTTATAATGAGTTAGAAAACAGCAGTGTCTTATGTGTATTAATTGATTTACTATTACAATAATCCTCTGAAGTAAATACTATTATTCCATTTTTATTTTTGCATATTTTCTTTATGCCACTATTATTTTTTCAAATAAGAAAGGTTTGAGAAGGGTTACTTGTCCAAGGTCACATAGCCTGCAATTTAAAGTGTTGTGATTCATGTCCAGGTGCCTGGATCCAGGGTCTCTGCCCCTACCATTGACACTGGTGTGCCTCTATAATGTGAAATTGTATATTCTGAATAATGATGTAAAAGGCTTTTAGTATAAGGTGGCTCAGTGGTAAAGAAGCTGCCTGCCAGTGTACGAGACACAGGAGACGCAGATTCCACCCCTGGATCCGGAAGATCCCCTGGAGAGGAAAATGGCACCCCACTCCAGTATTCTTGCCTGGAGAATGCCATGGACAGAGGAGCCTGGTGGGCAACAGTCAGTGGGGTTGCAAAGAGTCAGACATAACTTAGCAACTAAACACACCACCACCATCATAAGTCAGTTCAGTTCAGTCGCGCAGTCGTGTCCGACTCTTTGCGACCCCATGAATCGCAGTACGCCAGGTCTCCCTGTCCATCACTAACTCCCTGAGTTCACTCAGACTCACGTCCTTGAGTCCATGATGCCATCCAGCCATCTCATCCTCGGTCGTCCCCTTCTCCTCCTGCCCCCAATCCCTCCCAGCATCAGGGTCTTTTCCAATGAGTCAACTCTTCACATAAGGTGGCCAAAGTACTGGAGCTTCAGTTTTAGCATCATTCCTTCCAAAGAAATCCCAGGGTTGATCTCCTTCAGAATGGACTGGTTGGATCTCCTTGCAGTCCAAGGGACTCTCAAGAGTCTTCTCCAACACCACAGTTCAAAAGCATCAATTCTTTGGTG